>JAVTVY010014267.1:0-59398 GCA_036873755.1 Hanleya hanleyi | reverse complement strand
CTAGAGTGATCACTCCCTCCAATATCACTCCACCTTGAATTTTCAATTTCAGGAGACTGATCAAAAGCTCTCCCAAAGAAAAAGTTGGGAGAGTGATGGAGAGTGACAGTGATCACTCTCCTTGAAACTGGAAGACAGGGAGAGAGAGTTCAGCTTTACATACATTCAGCAAGATTTCAGCTGCATGTACATGTATTTAGCAACGATTAGGTCCTATTGCTTTTTACACCTGGGTGCCCCAGTTAGTCGACTCACTGTCTCAGAAGCTGAGGCTCTGAAGGCCATTGTCACTTGATTGGTTGTTCAGCATGACCTTGATTTTTTAAATACACATGCTAGATGCTATAATTATTTATTATTATTTATTACATTGCAAATCAATTGTATGTGAATATGAAGAAAATGAGTAAGTTTTACTCATGAGAATGTAAATCCCTCATCTAGTTTAATTACTTGCCCTCAAAGTAAGTGTGAGGGCTGGTCATGCTAAACAACCAATCAAGTGACAATGGCCTAAAGTGTAACTGTGGTACTTTTACAAGTTTACGTCAAATCCAAGACAATCTTCCAAATTATAGAATTTATACCCTATTTCCAATTCGTGTTTTACGACTTTAATTTTAACAATTTCAATGTTATTAAATATATTGTAGTGCACAGCACCACAAGCATGTCGGAACTTGTGACGTTATTATGGAACAATAACCCATATCACAAAGCAACATTGTTACAAAACCGTTCCATTCTCTGCATTGCTGTGACGTCCTGCAGACGCAAGTACGACGTCGTTAACGTCACCTCTGACGTCAAAAGGGGCAGTGCAGAATTCTCTCCCACTGTAGAAAGCTACCTTTGAATCCTCTGAGAAAGGATACATGTACGATTGAAATGTTGGGGAGAAACTTTACTACATTTTGTTATTCACATGGTTATCTTGAATATGGCATACACTTACACAAGTGCCACAGTTACACTTTAAATTCTTCCTAGTATATGAGCAGAGGACCAGGGGTGTGTGTGCAATGACACCCCGGTCATCTCTGGGGCTAAAACTGAGAGACCACCCATGTCGTTGTCTGTTGATTTTTACCACTCATGGAAGAGCCTAATCCAGTGTATGTCTTTACGAACCCTTGCCTCAATATTAAAGTTTGGGGACATTTTGATGTTCAGGTTACTTCCCATGAATTTGATCCCTCTAAAAACCCAATATGTTCGAATTTTCCATTTGTAAAGATTATTTATTTGTGAATCACACAAGAGGATGGAAAAGCTGCAGAAACGGCCTAAAATCAACCCAATGGACCTGCAAATGGGGAAAAACAATTGTTGAGAAAATGCTAAAACCGGTTTTGATTCAGTGTCGAAATCTGTCCTGATCAAGCCCTGCATACATGTAGTCATACGTTCATGTGGACCAAGCATACATGTATATTATAACCTATTTCCAGGGGGAAAAGTAATCATGTCAGATGATACCAGTCATTAAAGCTGATAAACTACATGGACAACATGTATCTGTCCCTCTAAACCCCAGTTCTCATCAAGAATCATTTGATTAGAATCAAAATGATCATCATGTTAGGTTCCCATATTCACACCACAGATACATTTAATCAAGGCAAATAACAAAAGTGAAACTACTGATATCACACGCATGGAAATATCCGACAATCGATATAATTCTCACTTTATAGAGAATGCAATTACATATGTACACATTGTAATATTGTACATGTACATGTAACTTCCCTTGAAACTGTGTTCCTAACCTCAGTTCAATATGTACAGTACATTGCATGTAGTTTACTCCACATTCTACCCATTCCATCCTACTCTAATGTTATTAACTGTCTCTGTTTGTTTGTCTGGTCTGTATGGCCAGAGTTTTAGTAAAAATGTGACGAAACTTCAATGGGATCACTGTGGGTAACCATTGGGGGCTGGAATTTGTTTTTGTCAAAGGCTGTAAAAATTTGTCCGATTTGGTGTTGAGGAAAGTGACTTAAAAACAAAAGGATCCTCTGGGTAATGACTATATTCCATGCATTGTAAGTTTTCATGATAAAAATAATTTAAAATACAGGTAGCTTGCATGGCAGAGACAACATTAATATGGAGATGAGACAACAATGATTGCATGTGGACATGTACTTACAGAGACATCATCATGTGGGAAGTTGAGCATGTGCACTTGTGGATCATTATGCAGCAACGTCTTGTTCTTCACTACAAATGTCTCATAATCAATAGGGTCCACTGCTTTCGGTCGGGACTGGAACAGAAAAGAGAGTGAGCATGGTGAGTAAGTGAACAAGATTTAACGGAGCTTTCACCAGTTTCAATCATATTCATCCACCTGTCCACTAGACAGGTATACTCCACATTTGGACAGCACATTCCACATGGACAAATTCAAAATGGCGACCTTGTGGGGTCCCAGAAAAGTGATGTTTTCATCATTTTTCTTCAAAATTTCTGCTTTTCTGCGAGGAAATGTGCGCAAAAGCTATTTTATTTCACATCAGAGTATTATTTAACATACTAATTTATCATGCAGTTTTTGCGAAAACACGTTTTCACAAATGTTTCGTGTTACATGTACATGCATGTTTGAGTCAAAGCGTTTTATTACCTATCTTTTATTTAAAGATCTTCAGCATCATGCCAGAGTTATGTGCAGATATACATGTAGACTGGACTAAAAATTTTGAATAAATGCATCCATTGATAAAGTTGAAAATATTACAAAATATCACAGTATAAGGGAGTGAGTGAGCGAATATGATTTAAAGTCGCTCACAACATTTGGTTCCTATTCCTTTTCACACCCCCGGAAACCATACGAGTAGGGTCCTTTTCACACCCTGGAACCCACACTGGTGTCCCAGTTAGTTTGACTCTTATGACAAGCTCTCTGAGGGGCTGAGGGCTATTCTTACCATGACCTGGAGAGTGCACAATGACACCCCAGGAGCCCCATGATGGTATAAAGGATCATTAGGTCATTGTCACTTGATTGGTTGTTCGGCATGACCTTGATTTTCTAATTACACATGCTAGATGCTATAACTATTTATTATTAATTATTAAATTGCAAACCAATTGTATATGGAAATGAAGAAAACGAGTATGTTTTACTCATGAAAATGTAAATCCCTCATCCATTTTAATTATTTGCCCTCAAAATATAGGTGAGGGCAGGTCATGCTAAACAATCAAGTGACAATGGCCTCACAAGGACATGTATGCAATGTACATGTACATATAAGGGAGTATGAACGTTGACAAATTGTCCATGCCATATATATTGGATGGACTAAACACTTGACATACATGTATTACCACTGACATTCTTCTGACATTCACTATAAAAGAATGTCAGTGTTTGATAGATATTACATGTATGTACAATACCCAGTACATCAGCTACATGTATCTGAATGGAATGTTTAATAGTAGGATTGTTAAGGTGTGGGAATGTGATGACATTATTACACAGACAAAAGTTAAGAAATGGACAGAACTTGTTAGTTATCACTTTTATATAATATATGACCTTGCCTAATGACCTGCATAGTGAAACTGAAAATTGCCCCCATCTCCATCACAGAGCATTACATTACATTGTAATAAAGGGTGTCATTATTTACTTGATGAATGGAATGTTAAAGCGGCAATCTTGTCATTTCATGAACACATGTAACCTGTAATCTGAAACAAATAACCTTACATACATGTACATGTATGCTAGGATAATCCTCAAATACCCGTCAGGGAACCAAGAAGTCATAAATTATAACCTCATATTTAGTGATTATGTCAAAAATGTCAACAGTTCACACCAGCAGTGAACTCACAGGGTGTAATGACGTCTCATAATTCATTTAATACAGTCCATTACTATGTTTAACAACCTTCATGCCTTCAAGTGCATGTGATACATGCATTCATAAATGCATTCATAAAACTGTGATTTTTAAAACACAGGATTTGAACCTAGATACATGTATTACCTATCAGCTATAAATATCCTTGTATCCCAGAATTTTCCCTCAATTATGCAAAATTTTCTGGAAAGCTCAGACATTAGGGTTGATTAGGAAGGTACCACTTAAGGCCACTCATTTTTGAAGAGCTGCACTCATTTTTGTTTACTGTGCAAATTGGCATTGATAACCTTATGAAGTTATAATGTACATGTAGTCTGCAGGTGGAATATTGATGGAACATTTATGGCCCAGTCCAATATCCTGAGGCTAACCTTGCCATGTTTGCCATAGAAGATAATGTTTTCTTCTCTCTGGTCAACTTTTGTGACATTTTCTTTTCACAAACATTTTGTGGTCAATGAGCAATATAACTTCTCAAAGTTTTTGCTATATGTAGTTATAACTTGACTAGGTTATAATTTTTTATAACTTACTGAATACTAAGCTCATATTTTGTTTCGGTCAGTCCTATCCGATTCTCTGACATAGGCTAGGAAACGTGTTACTGTCATTTTACTGCCTTCACGAGATATCGCATTGCTTCTATCCGAAAGAGCAGATTGGCACACTTTTGAAACTTTGTACTAACAGTTGCAGAATTACAGCAGAGTTTTAGCATTTTTCCAGCATGAATTATTACATGTACCAGCATATTTACAGCAGTACTGCATCCATGCTGGAGAATTTGCTGTACAGCATCATTGCAGCATGTTTCAATTATGCTGCCTGGGCATTTGCAGCATGATGGTCCTGAAGGCTGTACAGGGATATGTTTCTTAAGGATGTGAATACTGTAAGACTAGAGTAATTCATCTGATTCTTAATTAGCATGCATCAATATTAATTGAGCTCACCTGTGGGTGAATATCTTGGGCTATCAGAGCCAAATCCGTTGCATGTACAAGGCATTTAAAAGCCATTTTCAACCACCATAGAAACCAAGCCCAATTCTCAACAAGACCTGTCCACAAATCCTGGATGTTCACTAGGTGTTCAAAGCATGTAATAATGTGATCGTATCATCAGAGTCTGTCACCTCGTACACAAATGGCCTGAATAAAATCAGGGGCAAGCTTGAAATTCTCCTGAAACGCTGATGGGATAACCATCAGTGTAACTGTCAAAAGACCAGACTGTCAATATTATACACAGCCTAATTCCTGTCCTACACTTATTGCTGCACATAGATATACATACACAGTTTGTGTCGGGTCTGACAGAATTTGTGTCAAGCCGTTATAATTTCTACATATAAACTTGTAGAAATGACAAGGAAACCGACAAATTGAAACCTATTTCCATTATATCCGAGAGGACAACAAGGCTCTATGAAAAGGATTTATTGTTTCTCAATCTGTGGTGCTTGAAAGCCTAAGCGGTAAACAGAACACAATTGACATATCAACACAATATTTTTTTTCTTGTTATGAAAAGATAATTTTGACCGAATATATTATGTAAGTAAAACTGCAGAAGTACAGCAGCATTAGAATGAAAAGGTGAAAAATGGAATAGAAGTATATTTAGGTGTGTTCCATCAGATAGTGTTTGTCATGTTGAGCCTTAAAGCAGTGGAATTTGGAATTGAAAAACTGAACAATTCAGCAAGCAGAGGAGAATAAACAATAAACCAACTTAATAGGCCCATAATGATTATACCGCAGAGTAGCATTATCATTGAAGGACACTGACAACTATCTTCTCAAACATATTATTCAATTTCTTCTACATTTTATAAATCAACTCAATACTTGTTAATATGAGCACTCACACATTTAACTAGTTCCCAGCTCAACTAACCATACAATTTAATTCCCCAATGACCTGATAGAAGTTGCTGAATAGCCTTGTATTGAATGCAGATACTTCCTTAATTATGAGATAAATAGAGCATTCACAGCTTGTTCAACCAGAGCAGGTCAACATTTATAGGTAGATTGTATACATTTTAGCAATGAAAGAAGTGAGAGTGCACAAAATGTGTGCATTCATTTTATCTTTAGATCTATATTGGTATTAAACAAGGGATAAATGTAGCAACAGTTCATCTGACACACCCACTGAATAAATACATAGAACAGTGGGAGAAGATATCAGAAGTGGAAATACTGATGTAGGCCTAATAGCTGCTTTCCATTACTTATCCCAGCCATACATTAAGTATTGGTATATACATGTATCCTGTATATCCCACACTTTTTGTCAATATTGACACTCTGACATCACACAGTTTACAAGCTTCTAATGATTTGTCCTTATTTGTCAGAAGGTGTGACAGAAATTCAATGCATGCTAAACCCTACTAAAGTCAGGAAGTTCATGGTGTGTAGTGTATTCTACTGAAGTTGTGTATATGGTAAATTTGCACTCCACATGTATAATTCCCATTGATACATCTCATGGACATCCATGCAAAATTGAACCTTATGAAATCAGACTTCATAAAATGATTTTCCACTCATATTCCATCATCAGATTCCAAATCAGACTTCCATCAGATTTCAAATCAGACTTCCATAAGATTTCAAATCGGAATCGGGCTCCATCAGATTTCCAATCAGATTCTAATCACATTTCCAATCTGACTCCAATCAAACTCCATTACATTTCCACTCAGTCTCTAATCAGACTCCATCACATTTCCAATCAGACTTCATCACATTTCCAATCAGACTTCATCACATTTCCAATCTGACTCCAATCAGAGTCCATCACATTTCCATTCAGACTCCATCACATTTCCAATCAGATTCCATCACATTTTCATTCAGACTCCATCACATTTGTAATCAGATTCCACCACATTTTCAATCAGACCCCATCACATTTCCAATCAGACTCCATCACATTTGTAATCAGATTCCATCACATTTGTAATCAGACTCCATCACATTTGTAATCAGATTCCATCACATTTTCAATCAGACCCCATCACATTTCCAATCAGACTCCATCACATTTGTAATCAGATTCCATCACATTTGTAATCAGACTCCATCACATTTGTAATCAGATTCTATCACATTTTCAATCAGACTCCATCACATTTGTAATCAGATTCCATCACATTTTCAATCAGACTCCATCACATTTGTAATCAGACTCCATCACATTTGTAATCAGACTCCATGACATTTGTAATCAGACTCCATCACCTTTGTAATCAGACTCCATCACATTTGTAATCAGACTCCATCACATTTGTAATCAGGCTCCATCACATTTCAAATCAGACTCCATCACATTTCCAATCAGACTCCATCACATTTGTAATCAGACTCCATCACATTTGTAATCAGACTCCATCACATTTGTAATCAGATTCCATCACATTTGTAATCAGACTCCATCACATTTCCAATCAGACTCCATCACATTTGTAATCAGATTCCATCACATTTGTAATCAGACTCCATCACATTTGTAATCAGACTCCATCACATTTGTAATCAGACTCCATCACATTTCCAATCAGACTCCATCACATTTGTAATCAGACTCCATCACATTTGTAATCAGACTCCATCACATTTGTAATTAGACTCCATCGCATTTGTAATCAGATTCCATCACATTTTCAATCAGACTCCATGACATTTCCAATCAGACTCCATCACATTTCCAATCAGACTCCATCACATTTGTAATCAGATTCCATCACATTTGTAATTAGACTCCATCACATTTGTAATCAGACTCCATCACATTTGCAATCAGATTCCATCACATTTTCAATCAGACTCCATGACATTTCCAATCAGACTCCATGACATTTGTAATCAGACTCCATCACATTTGTAATCAGACTCCTCACATTTTCAATCAGACTCCACACATTTCCAATCAGACACCATCACATTTGCAATCAGATTCCATCACATTTGCAATCAGATTCCATCACATTTGTAATCAGATTCCATCACATTTTCAATCAGACTCCATCACATTTCCAATCAGACTCCATCACATTTGTAATCAGACTCCATCACATTTTCAATCAGACTCCACACATTTCCAATCAGACTCCATCACATTTCCAATCGGATTCAATTAGAACCAGACTCCATCACATTTCCAATCAAGCTCCATCACATTTCCAATCAGACTCAATTAAAACCAGACTCCATCACATTTTCAATCAGGCTCCATCATATTTCCAATCAGACTCCATCACATTTCCAATCGGACTCAATTAGAACCAGACTCCATCACATTTCCAATCAGGCGCCATCACATTTCCAATCAGACTCCATCACATTTCCAATCAGACTCAATTAGAATCAGACTCCATCACATTTCCAATCAGATTTCATCACATTTTCATTCAGACTCCATCACATTTGTAATCAGATTCCACCACATTTTCAATCAGACCCCATCACATTTCCAATCAGACTCCATCACATTTGTAATCAGATTCCATCACATTTGTAATCAGACTCCATCACATTTGTAATCAGATTCCATCACATTTTCAATCAGACCCCATCACATTTCCAATCAGACTCCATCACATTTGTAATCAGATTCCATCACATTTGTAATCAGACTCCATCACATTTGTAATCAGATTCTATCACATTTTCAATCAGACTCCATCACATTTGTAATCAGATTCCATCACATTTTCAATCAGACTCCATCACATTTGTAATCAGACTCCATCACATTTGTAATCAGACTCCATGACATTTGTAATCAGACTCCATCACCTTTGTAATCAGACTCCATCACATTTGTAATCAGACTCCATCACATTTGTAATCAGGCTCCATCACATTTCAAATCAGACTCCATCACATTTCCAATCAGACTCCATCACATTTGTAATCAGACTCCATCACATTTGTAATCAGACTCCATCACATTTGTAATCAGATTCCATCACATTTGTAATCAGACTCCATCACATTTCCAATCAGACTCCATCACATTTGTAATCAGATTCCATCACATTTGTAATCAGACTCCATCACATTTGTAATCAGACTCCATCACATTTGTAATCAGACTCCATCACATTTCCAATCAGACTCCATCACATTTGTAATCAGACTCCATCACATTTGTAATCAGACTCCATCACATTTGTAATTAGACTCCATCGCATTTGTAATCAGATTCCATCACATTTTCAATCAGACTCCATGACATTTCCAATCAGACTCCATCACATTTCCAATCAGACTCCATCACATTTGTAATCAGATTCCATCACATTTGTAATTAGACTCCATCACATTTGTAATCAGACTCCATCACATTTGCAATCAGATTCCATCACATTTACAATCAGACTCCATGACATTTCCAATCAGACTCCATGACATTTGTAATCAGACTCCATCACATTTGTAATCAGACTCCTCACATTTTCAATCAGACTCCACACATTTCCAATCAGACACCATCACATTTGCAATCAGATTCCATCACATTTGCAATCAGATTCCATCACATTTGTAATCAGATTCCATCACATTTTCAATCAGACTCCATCACATTTCCAATCAGACTCCATCACATTTGTAATCAGACTCCATCACATTTTCAATCAGACTCCACACATTTCCAATCAGACTCCATCACATTTCCAATCGGATTCAATTAGAACCAGACTCCATCACATTTCCAATCAAGCTCCATCACATTTCCAATCAGACTCAATTAAAACCAGACTCCATCACATTTTCAATCAGGCTCCATCATATTTCCAATCAGACTCCATCACATTTCCAATCGGACTCAATTAGAACCAGACTCCATCACATTTCCAATCAGGCGCCATCACATTTCCAATCAGACTCCATCACATTTCCAATCAGACTCAATTAGAATCAGACTCCATCACATTTCCAATCAGATTTCATCACATTTCTATTCAGACTCCTGTAAAGTTCTGAACAAACTGTATGTAGAAGACAGTATTAGCCTTAGATTCCTGTGACAGTTGAATTTCGCAAATCCAGACTCTACATCTAATGGGAAGGAGCAGTAAATTTATACCACAGTGACAGCAATGACATAATGTATTCCACACTGGTCTATGCCCTTATCCAACATACACAGACATCCCAACAAGTGAATATGCCACCATACATTGTACACATGGAGCTGGCTACTATAATGTAATTGGAATTGATGACATTTTGCCTGTGCTCTCATTCTCACACATTTCCCCATGGTCAATCATCAAACAGGCACATTATTATAGATAGAGCAATTCTGTCCCTATATGAAAGTTTACACAGAGTGGCCATGGCGGGATCATGGGAGTATATATACTCCAGATTAGATTGGATTCAAGTGAAGCCATGTACATGTATGATTGATGGATGTATGCGAGGTACAGTACAGTGCAGAAATAACTCAACATTTGTAGGCGACTAGAGAAAAACTGAAACACTTGTAAGTGAATAGGCCTACTTGCGGTTAATACAAAAGTGTGTGTTTTGGTCGAGACTGAAGAAAACCACTCTCGCGACTACTATTATAAGAATAGGCATAGACAGCGCTGTTTACCAAACGCATCGCAGAGCACCTTCATGTCCTTGGATATATCAGGAAAATGCACGATGGATTTTTCAAGACCTCGGGGTTTTTTTAGCATGACTATATACGTGCAGATGCGTAGTAGCTAGACGTGTAGGAGTAGTGGGCTCGCTCGATGTTTAAATGCAGTTTTAAAATGTAACTGTGGTACTTTTGCAAGTTTACGTCATATCCAAGATAATCTTCCAAATTATAGAATTTATAACTTTTTTCTTGTGTTACGACTTTAATTTTTAACAATTTCAGTGTTATTAACGTTATTATAGTGCACAGCGCCACAAGCATGTCGGAACTTGTGGCATTATTATCGAACGATAAACCATGTCACAACGCAACATTGTTACAAAACAGTTCCATTCTCTGCATTGCCGCGATGTCCCGGAGACGGTGAAGGACGCTCCAAGTATGACGTCGTTAATATCATCTCTCACGTCAAAAAAGGCAGCGCAAATTTCTCTCCCACTGCATAAATCTGCCTTTGGGGGGGAGGGGGGGGGGAACTTCCCTACGTTTTATTATTCACATTGTTATTATGAATATGGCATAAACTTACACAAGTGCCACGGTAACACTTTAAGGCAGCCACGATTTGCACATGATATAATCACGTTCCTGTCTTGATGTACATGTATAGATGCTTCTGAAAGTCATTTTAATTCCCCTTCCCTCTTCAGTGAACATTTACCAATATTATTTTGAGGATCATGCTGCTTTTTGGGAAGATGGTGACTTTAGGGTCTAAATGACGGTGAATATGGCCATGGATGCCATTACATAACACAGAGCCCAAATTATAAAAGTCAATGATCCCAATCATGTCAACCGTCAAACCAAGTCTGGCTAATTTCAGGCTTTCGTGAAAATGCAAAATTGGAAATTTTACAAGAATATATATATGTAGGTATTACATTGGTGCTACAAGCACATCATGGCTCTGAGTTGGAGTCCCAAACTTTCTTCATTGACTGATAATAGGTTTATGTTGACAAGGAGCCAGACAGTTTTTGTGAGTGGTTCCAGCACCTATCTGGAAGTTACATGTACACTTCAGAGATAGCAAATGGTAACAATTTAGTACATATATGGTGGAAGCCATAATCACCACATCAAGATGGACAGGGTGAGCAAACAGTACAAACAGGGCAATCTTGGTATTTCATTCAGCTGTTCGCTGTATTACTGCAGTAACTCCAGAATCACAAGCAACAGACCAGAAAGAAAATCTGTACATGTCACCACATGTCATGTCAATAACTTTTCTACATGAGATCTGGAATTTCAGCAACATGCGTAAAACAAGAGAAAATGTAATTTCGGCAAAATTGCTCATGTGGAAAGAAAAGATGTAAATAGTGTGAGAATCATACGAGTGAACCACCATGGCTGCCATTTTGGATTTTGGTATGATGCTTTGTGCGGGATCCGGCAGGGGAGTAAAAAAATCTGTCCCATTCACGTTTTAGTCATAAAAATGCAGTGTTGATAAGGTCACCCATAAAAATATCTGTGTTTCAGGTAACCCGTAACCTACCCAAAATATGAGGGACGGTTTCAATTTTTGTTATTTTATTTTTTTCAAATTTGAGTTCATTGCCATGAGGATTCCAGTGATGTTCTGCTCCAAATTTTCAACAATTACTGTCACCATTCACTACTTTTGAGTTATCACATCAAAGTAGATAATGAACTATACTTACATGACTATGGGGTATCCTAATCTATTACCAATATTAAGTTGAACATCATTACCTCAAACAAACTTATTATTATGTATGGCCTAATGAGGAAGTTTAAGTGATTTCTGTGTCCAATTTCTGTTCAGTTCATGAAGGTTAAATTTTGACAAGCCATCATGCACATTAAGTGACTTCCTGTCATGTTATTGCGAAAATGAAGAAAAAGCTTTCAATGGAACAACTCACACTGACATTACTATAAGCAGCGATTTGAAATATAATATTATCAGTTGCACCTCCAATTTAGTTAATCGCATCAAGTTTAAATTCCGTTGTTTAGAACACATACATTGTACATGTAGCAGGCAAAGATTTTTCTACTCTGCAATACACTATAACTGCATTGTTTGGCTATCCACAATAATATTTTTGCTTCCAGTAACCAACTTTAGAAAAATCAGATAGGTAGGTAAGGATTATTATTATTATTTCTTTTTTTTTGTCAATTTTTGCCTTTTTGTATAGGATTTCACAGAGTATTATTGAAAAAAAAAAATTCTACCCATTGGCAAGCTTTTGTTTTTACATGTAACTGCAAAATCTAAGGGCAGGTAGGGATACCGGCATCTTCATTTTATCCAGCCAATTTCTACGTTCCCACTTCGAACTTCCCTTGATATATCTGGACCCCTTCAATGTTCAAATAACTTATAAATAGACACGAGACGTCACTGACATCGAAAACATTTGAAATTCGAAATGGGTCGCACAAGAGCGTTATTGATTGGCTGACCTAATTAGTGGGCACCATATTAGGAGGAAGGACGCCGCTAATAGAGGATGATGTCACTCGATGTGACTTCACTTGCAATCGATGTGTACGTTCTTCTGTCGTTAGCTGGTGAAATTTACACCTCGGATTTTGAACGCTGAAGGGGTCAGATAAATCAAGGCAGGTTCGAAGTGGGAACGTAGAAATTGGCTGGATAAAATGAAGATGGGATACCGGATGCAGAAATATTATTGTGGATGGCCTTATTAGAATAGAGTGCCCCTCATTTACCCAGACCACAGCAGGCCTGTATCCACTGGGTGTTGTGAAATTGTGATGATGAATATATATGTATTATAAATTGCTCAGTGGTTGGTGCAGGCTGATAAATGCCCAGAAACTCGCTGGTTGTTCTACCATATATAGCCTGGAGATTTCCAGCAGGTTAGTATTCAAATTTTGTTAAATGGGAAGTGATTGCTGGGTGGAGGTACATGTAGGCCAACATGTAGTTCAATGGTCACTTGGGAAAACACTTCTTCTGACAGCTCAAATACAAAACCTTTCAAATTTATGCCATTGTAACAATGGTATATTTGTGAAGCTCAACACTTAATATTGCTTATAAGTGGTCATTGTGATTGAGTTGTATAATTCAGAGGTCAACCTACCATTGTATTTCATGATTTGTTTTTCTAAATGTTTTCAACAGAAATTTGTGAAATCCAACACAAAAGAAGTGCTACGGTAATTACCATAATAATTAAATCAGAGGAAGGGAAATTTCCCACCAAAACATCAGGGGGTGATCAAATTTATTAGAACAGGAAATTGACAAATGGTCCAAAATCATGCAAATAATCCATTATTTCTTAGTTTTTTAATGATTTTTTTAGGGTGATCAAAGCTATTAGAAATGATTGAATTTTGTGCGCAGAATTGAATGTCATGAATTCTAAAATGGTAATTCAATTATTAGAGCTATTAACGTATTTCAAGAATTTAAGGAAAACAAGAGCCAAATTGGTTTCAACATACGCCCACACAAGAGATTGACTCTCAATGTATCTACGGACACAAATAATCATGATTTTTAACAATTTCCCAGATTTCGAGGTCACAATGATCTTGACCTTTGACTTTGACCTAAATTTTGAGTGAGTGAGTAGGATTTGTAAAGTCATTTTCAATATTGTCATATCACGACAGTGCCTAAATGTGCCAGGACACGGGAGTTTCCATAGTTCCTGTTATTCCTTGGAAAAAGCCGGTACAGCACCTGGTCACCCATCCAAGTATTGACCGAGCTCAACGTTGCTTAACTTCGGTGATCTGAGGAGAACCGGTGTGTCCAATGTGATATGTGACACATTGTCTACCTCTAATGTACCTACTAACACGAAAACACTGTGAATTTTGGGGTCAGTGACCCTTGACCTTGCCCTAAATTTTGGTATGGGACACATCTATTGAGAAATGAAATCCACTCATTTTTTTTCTCAATAATTTCCAGATTATTAGGCCACAGTGAAATTTGTGACCTCGAAACCACATTTGGTGTGCGACACATCGTCTTTCCCTGGGGTATTCACTCACAAAAAATTGCAAAGTTCTGTGGATAGGAAAATGTTATACATATACGTGTAGACCGGAGACGAATGTTTCAATGATTTTCTGATTTTTTAGACCAGTGACCTTTGACCTCTGACCTCAACTTCATTTTGGTACAGGACACATTGTCCGTCCCTAGGGTATCCACCAACAAAAAATTGAAACTGCAGATAGAAAACTGTCCCAGATATAGACCAGACATTGACAGATGGACAGAAATGGCCATCAACTTAACTTCCCAATTATTTTCAAGTTTGTTTCGGCAAACACATATAATATTGTAGATGGCCTTAGTTAAACGGTATAGCATGTACACCTGGATTGTTTGAGGTTTATACATGTATATCATAAATATGCAAGAATGCACCATTTATCATACACAGGTTCTTGTAGGTTATAAATCAGGGGATATGGAAATAAATAACTTTGAATATAATAAAAATATTTCACTATCATAAAACTCCCATCTCACCATAAAGATTTATAGATAAAGAGAAGCATTCTGCTAGAAAACACACAACAAATCTTGTACATGGTGTCTATTCAACATATTCTTTCTTCTCACTTTGAAAAGCCTCTCAAAGAATATCCAGACGTTGGAGAGATAAAGATTATGTTAAGTGGCAATGCGCACTTATGATAAATCCTTTTGTATTCAATCACAGGAAGTGAAATTTGCACCATACATATAGTACATGTATGAGGAGCTCAACAAGAAGACAGTTGACAAAATTGTCCAAATATTTTAAGGGTGAGTGAGTGAATAGGGTTTAACGTCGCTTTCAACATTTTTTCAGCTATATCACGACGGGGAAGGGAAGGGAGGGGAGGGGCAGGGGTACCCACTTGTAACAGAGCAGATCTAATGCTGCCATTTTATAGACTAGTGCTGTCCCACTGAAATATCATGCCGTAGGCAGACATGACACCCCACTCAGTCACATTATACTGACACCGAGCGAACCAGTCCTTGTTCTATCCTCTTAATGCTGAGCGTAAGCGAGGGAGCAACGAGGCCGACGCTCTAACCATTAGACCACCGCAGCGCGGTCCCCCAAATATTTTAATATTCCACTGTTTTAAAATGATCAAATATGTTAGAATGACCAATTCAATTTTGTCCAAAAATTGGTGTGATTGAATTATTGGGTGATTTTCTCCACGAGCAATGACAGCAGGGTTCAAAATCAACATCTATCCCCTAGCCCTTGCTAAAAGACCAGTGGAGTGAAACTTGCATGCTTCCAACAAGCATTTAGGGAGAAATTTAGAGGCTGGAATCCGAATAAATATCTGTAAATAGAAATGTGCTCCCTCATTACTTCAACTTTTCTTCCTGCTAAAAAATTATTCTGAAAGTATAATTTTAGTCTGTCTAAATTTTAGGTTCAGATTAGGGGTTTGAAAAACCAATACAGAATATGACACAATTGACTCTGATAAATGCTGGGTATGTGTGCAGTATACTGAAATCAGTATCTTTCATGGCTTTGATGTATGTGCTTTTCTCTTGTGTATGTATGAAGGGGGGGGGGGGGGGCTCTGATAAGACTAGTTAAACTTAAGAACTAGTTCAATTTAAGTGTCTCTACTCTAGTCCTGCTGGCTAGATTGTTTTACATTCATAAATGCAAGCCATGAATAAAAAAAAATCAACATGATTTATATTGTGTACGGTTACTATCAGCTAGACCGTTTATATGAATGAATAATTTACAGTGAGAATACAAAGCAGCTCTTGTGAAAAAGCAAACAATGCTGATCATTGGTGTACAGATGAGTGTCAATCTGTGACCTTTTGATATGAACACAGAGACTCACAGATGGGAAAACGCTGCTCTAAAATCAGACCATCATGTTACATCTAACATCAGACAGGAGGCGAAACAAACAAAAAGACAGAACTGTATAAAACTAGACAGCTAGTCGATCATATTGATCATGGACATGGTGTAAAAGAAACATATTATTTCTAAAGATAGTAAACCCAAACATTTATATTGCGATAAGGTATCCACATAAGAATTTGACATTCTAATCATTCTGTGTGAGAAAGCAAAATTCAAGTTGGCCCCCAGGTGGCACAACTTATGACTGTATGATGCAATACCAGGTGACGTCTTGTGGCGAGATATCAATGTACCAATTAACAGGCTTACAAAAATCGAAAAAGTATTCACTTAACATAAAAATTCATAATCATCATAGAATAGCCTTGTGTTATAATCATCATAATTAACTCTTTATGTTGGTGGAAATAAAGTGAAAAAAAAAGTGATATCCTATACCAAAAATTAGGCTTTTAAAATTGCATTAGTAGGAGAGCACAGCAGGTGATCCACTTTGACGCTTGTTTATTCAACACACGATGATCATATGATCCAGTAATTAACGTTGTTCAAACTTTTTAAGACATAAATTAACATTGCAAAAAAATGAAAAATTTGAAAATCAATTTCCCTATATCTAAGCTTAAACTTACCTTCACACACCTTTTTGCTATCGTGTTCTTACGCGATTGCCTTATTGTAATACATTACCACAGAAACAAAATAGTCCCTGTGCTCCCCAGTGCCCATGCGCGAGTACCCAGAATCCAATCTGTCCGACCACGTAACTTCCTTCTTTCCTATTCAATCGCAGTGTGAATAACCCATCAGCGGGGAGGTTGGGAGGGCCATCACGGTATGTGAAGGTAAGTTTAAGCTTAGAAATAGGAAAATTGATTTTCAAATTTTTCATATTTCTTGCGCTGTAAAACTTACCTTCACATACCTTTTTGCTAGAATATCATAGCAGGACGGAGGGAATAGTGGTCGAAAAACAGAAAGGAATCTCAAGCATAGGCGAAGGGAAAAACAGGAGTCAGCAAGGTAATCGAGCGCCATAAATGCAAGTAAGATGAGTATATTATGGTTATCGATCTATCACCCGGCCCCGATAAGAGGGCCCTGTGAACATGCGGACAGGCACTAGACCGAAATCTCCTGCCCCCCCCCCCCTTTTTTTTGAAAATTGGGGAGAGCAAACCCTCACCAAATTTTAAAATTGGTAGACTCACAAGGTCTAGTGTATACGGCCTGGGCACCACCCGCGGTCCCAGAGTGTAGAAATCCCGTCTCAACAGCGTCCAATTCTGGAGGTGATGACAGACAGACTTATCGCAAACCTCCAGATTACGACACTCAACATGTCATACGTCGTCCACGGAAATGTCTGATCATAGAAATCAGGATGTCAGTACAGCCCTGACCTGATGAATCCAAACCTACGAGAGTGTTACCTCCGCAGGTATGTCCGTGTACGCCAAAGGAGAAGTTTTGGAAAGCTAGGAAGAACATATTTTATATTTCCTGCTTCGAAGAGGGACCGAAAGATGCCGTTGACGCCGGCCCAGAACAAAACGCACGTGTCTGGACACGAGAGCTCTTATCAGGGCCCATAACTCTGCTATCATTTCAATTTATAAACTGTTGCACAGAGTCGGGTTGACGGGCTCCGGAAAGTAAGTCATAAGGTGACTGATACTAATGACAAATCCCGGAAGTGTAGAATCCGTAGATATGCTGGGATGACGAAATCCGGTTCATACTCCATGTAACACACGACAATGCGTAAACTAGCGAAGTCTGGGGGGAAAAAATATGACTAGGTTTTAGAGCCCATCAGCTGCGCTAAGACTGAGACAATAGTTTCCCACATGAAGTATCTGCCGGACTCCCGCGGTAACAAGCTACCAAACTGCAGGAATATAAAAACATCGTCATCTATGATCACAGTAGGTTATTATCTGATGCCATACATGTAGGCTGAAAGACACTCCTGAAACGATACAGCGCCCAAACCAGCTCCGGAACTGCAACGTCTGGAGTGAATCTCAGTACCCATCGGAAAGCGACGGAGTGAACAAACGACTCCATCCATCCATCCTTCTCCAGGGAGCGGAAGAAAGATTTACGTGGAACGATGGGTTAACACCTGAACAACCCGAGATATCGCATATCAATACACATACGTCGCTCGCTGAACAAGACCTCTGTTCCTAAGGCCATCCTTAAAAATAAGTTTGTTGCGCGTAACCCGACCGACTGTCCAAAAATCCGCCGACTGGAAACTTTTTTCGCCGATTTTCCGACCGGTCATCTTTTTATTTTATTTTGTAATGTCAGAATTATCTCCCCTATCTCAACGTATGTAAAACGTTCGCCTAGCAAAAGCAAGCAGGATTTCACTCTCCAGTAGTCGCGATGTGAGCTAATGTCGCACGTTTTGAAGGCATATCCTCCATGGCCCAGTCCGTAGGGGAATGCAGTTTTCGTCGACCACGTGTATATGGCGGGAAGTTCCCCCTTCTGTTTTGTGTTTGGGTTTGGACGAGAGGACAATAAACACATCGAGAGGCAACAGCAACACAGGATGGGAAAAATATTTCAAAACGGTTGGTTATTAAAACCTGCCAGAAAGAGCTCTGTCGCGAATCGACTTGGAACGTAGACATGTTTAGGACTATCACCATGCACCACGTGGGTCCGTACACCGACAGATTCTGAGACTGACGATGTTACAACAACACGATGTTTGGATTTCTACTTTTATCCGAGAAGACTTCAGTGTGCCTAAATGCAGAAAATCTATACTGCTTTGTTGTTTAACGGAAACTTTATAACCGTCTATGTCGATAAAGCCATGGATATAGTGTCGGTGGCTTCAGCGGTCTTGACAAATTAGATGGTGCCGTCAGCTTAATTTTGACTTTCCGATGTCGGCATCAAATACGCTTGTCAGAATTCCACCTCGGACTAAATTCCACGAAAAGACACAGGTTAGAAACTTAGTATTTGCCTCATTGTTGTCAGTAAATTAAATTACGATGTATTTCTAATCTGAATAAAGGAAGTACCTAAGTATTCAATAAAAGCACACCATAAATTTGCGACGAGGAAGGGCAGTAATGATGTTAATGATTAATTTGAGGTAATTTTCTCAACTCCAAATGGTATAATGAACAACCTTCTGTATAACACTGAGAGGATTTTTTTTCTTTCCTGTCACAATTTTGGCAAAAGTTTGTCTGGTAGTGGTATATTTTTTTTTTTTTTGGACCAGCTAGTCACTAGTCATTGTCAAGTCATTGTCAAGAATGTGTTCAAGGATGTCGATGTCTTCTAAGAAATAAAACAGGTACACAAGCCTGAATTTAAGAATATCTGGCTTTATACCTTGAAGATAACTAGTTTTCTATACTGAAATAATTTTGCTGCCAGACAAAAAGAATATTTCAAATGACCTGCTTAGTATCTGAACTAAATCACACTAACCTCTTCCAGCCTCCCAAAAAGGAAAACCTGATCTAAAAAAAAAAAAAAAAATTACCTACCTACCGACCCAACTTCCTGAGGTAGGGTCGGGTTACAGCCAACAAACATATTTTTAAGGATGGCCTGAGGGATAACTTTGCATTCCTTTTAACAATGTGGGCAATAAGGTGGTACTGGCCTTTTGCAAAGTGTGACAGAAACACAGCGATCAACTAAACAAAGTGTATACATAGATAGAGGCAAATGGTAGCCGACGTCAGTTACGGCAAAAACGAAACTACCAAAACTTGGTTAGACACGTAACAGCGATGGACTTCGCGAGTGTTCGGAAATTGAAACTGATTCAGACATTCCAGATTTCTGAAGGCAAGTGAATGGATTGAATGATTGGAATGATGAATATGACGATGTAAAAATTGCCATGTGCCAGTCCTAGTCAGTTTTTTTTTTACAATTTGTGGTTTTTCAGAGTTTTATTTCTATTTTGCCAATCTTGTTTTCAGCTTTTGGCTCATTAACATGATTGTGTTAATTTTAAATACAAAAAAAAAATTTAAAACAGTGTTTCTTGATTTTATTATCACCTCAATATCTTTCATAGCTAAACCAGTGAATATTAGTTCCCCCTGGATATCCTGAAACATTGCTGCGAGATGGATTCTCGGCCAGCACACATTTATTTCAATTCACACCTTAACGTTTCAAACACCGTATCACACGCCTTAAAAAAAATTAGGTGTGCATTTTAGGTGTGCTAACCACACACCTCGCACGATTTTAGGTGTGCTTTAATCACTCGCCAGGGCCCGTACAAATCACAAGGCCTGAAACAGCAACTCACAGATTCAATAAAACTTTATCCGTCCTTATTTCTTACCTCAACGTGCTCTCCAAACTTCAATTCATTAGTTGAAACTTAATAACTCTTTGATCTATTCCTTTTAATTGCATAAATCTATCAATCAAGACCGGTCAACTCCCGCCCTTTCAATGTTTATGTGAAAGAACTGGGAACGGTAGTCGAGTGCACGTGACTAGCGAGTGACCCGCCGATACGGGCTGAATTTGCTCGTGCGATGTCAATGGCCGAAATTACTACACGGATTATTTCACAAAGTATTTCATCCTTTGCCATCTTCTCAGAAAAAATTACATTTCCTGCAAATTTCAATGTAGTAATTTCGGCCATTGAAAGCGCGCGAGCAAATTCAGCCCGTATCATGGTCACTTGCTAGTCACGTGCACTCGACTACCGTTCCCAGATCTTTGACATAAACGTTTAAAGAGCGTTGAGCTGTCTTGATTGATGGATTTATGCAATTAAAAGGAATAGATCGAAGAGTTATTAAGTTTGAACTAATGAATTGAAGTTTGGAGAGCATGCTGAGATAAGAAATAAGGACGGATAAAGTTATCGAATCTGTGAGTTGCCGTTTTGGTCGGAGGGGAAGGGGGGTTACGTAGTCCCTTGATATAATAGAGTAGGAGGTGAGTATATATACTAATATCATAATTAATAACCAACCAACTACAAACCTAACAAGACCAACTACTGACTATGAGGTCGCGTGACCTTAAGCTAGTAAAAAATATTTTAAGAAAATATTCGGCCATTCTGCAACACTTATTAATAAATGATTGCCCTCCATTGTCAGTCCAAATTTAACAAGATCTGTGTCATTCTTCATATGTTAACAACTTCGCTTTCATTTCATTCATTTCAACCACAACTTAGTTGTCCTTTTGGAACAAGGTAGAAGTTAAAAGCGCTACAAAAGGTGAAGAATGTGACAGATCTTGTTAATTTGGGCTGATAATGAAGGGAAATTATCCATTAATAATTATATGTGAGGTAAGTGTTGTAGAGTGGCCGAATATTTTTTAAAAATACTGTTTTTTAAAACCGTATATTTGTTCACAAAAGGTGAATTGGGATTGGCGCCTCTCCCAATAATATAAATTACCGGAACACAGAATGATAGCTTGACAGACAGAAATAACACTTACATATTTACAAAGCAGAGAATGGCACATCACTTAATTTGACAACATTCAGACAAAAAGTATTACCAAATACGATAAAATCATCATAACTGACCTATTTAAATACAGTGTGATTGATTCATCAATAATTTTATAATAATGACAGTTGATAGTCAGGAAACATTATTCATGCTCAGCGAAGGCTTGGCGAGTTATGAAAATCATCTAGATTGGAGTAAAAATTTGTGAACTCGTTTGAAAATATCAGTATTTTCATATAATGGCAATGATTTCTGTCCAAAAAGAAGTATATGACAGCTGATTATCGTTTCAGGTAACTTAGCCTTAGAGTAATTCTTGCCGCGTGTTTGTGTATGGTGGACAGACTAGTAAAAAATGGTCAGTGTCCTCGCGGTTTGCACCGCATGAACATGATGCATCGTCTGAAGTCTTTCATGTACACCCTACTGAATCAACAAGTATGATTATAGGTGAAAACCGCCGGTCACGTGTCAAATCACAGTCAATGGTAGGTTTTTCGGTGCTTTCGTTATCAAGCGTGGGCGAGTGTCTGACCAGACGACAGTGACCACAGCCGAAAATGAACGATTTTCAGCATATCGATGACAGGTATGGTTACTGGTGTCCAGTCATTTTTTGAAGGAGAGATATCGTACTATGTTGTCACCAAATGTAGGGTTATTACTATTTCAAGTTAACAAAAATTTTAAACAGTTTTGCGGCGAGAGGTGTTTTTAGGTGTTGGTAGACAGTCCATGGTAGGTATTAGCATCGAATTATAGTGTGAGGCAATGAGCACAAAATGAACACGTGGGAACTTACTACCTGCCTCATGTATCACTGACTCATTCATCTCTCGATTCCTTCCACTTGTGTGTGTTTAAGAGGAATATGAACCATTAATAGTATATTCTCTGTCTGTCTGATATTACGACAGTCCATTGTATCATCATCGGACCGATCGACAGTCCATTGTAGGTCAACATGTACTTGTGAATGATGCACAGAGAGCATATCGTCTGATCTAATGATTCGCCAAATGGACTGTCGCCAAGACAAATGGTAGCTACCATGGACTGTCGACATATCTGATATATAATCATATGTTGCCTCATTATAACATTGCAGCTGTTATGCGGCTTCAATGTGAAGTGATCCAACCTATACAGTTCATGGTCGCATGACAAATGGACTGGTGCATTCACCTATAATCATACTCGTCGATTCAGTAGGGTGATGTATGTGCGATTTGAGAGATTTGCGATTTGAGCCAAGCCTTACCTGACCATGGATGATCTGTGCGTTGCACTGGCCGTACTAGTAATAGTTCGGAATACATGGATCATTTAACGAAAGTTGCTTACAGAAACTATGGTATGATGGTAATTGGCGAATTGTTTGGTCAAGTTAATTCCACAGTCGTAGAACTCCGACCTCAGCCAGACAATCTGTCAGAAATTATCCCTCATGTGGCTGAAGGATCATAGGAAGCTCGGACTATAAAATAAATTGAATGGGCCTGGAAGCCATTCTGCCCCTTTGTCTATTTGTTTGAAAATGTGCATTAAATAACACTGGACTGCAAAGCTGTCCATTTGGTGGGTAAAGTAAAGTAATTGTGACAGTCAATTCTCCATGTGATGACCTCGGATGACCAATTCATATCAACTTCTCAAAAACAAAACAAAAAAGGAAGCATTCAAGCTGAAGGACAGTGACTGATGTGACGTCATAACAAGAGCGCCATGATAGAAGCGACGTCACGTTACAACTCCACACAGCTTTCAAAACAACGCTCGACGTCGAAAGCTATGACGTTTGGAATGTCATTACTTAATATCACGACGTAACACTGTCTTCAGGTCCCTTTTCGGCTTTAGTTTTGGGCAGTTAACTAAAAATGGATTTTGAAAGCAGTCACATAGAAAAGAAATTGTAATTACTTACTTCTATCAATTGGACAGCTTTTATTATGCATATTTTTAATATGAGCACATTAGCTTTTTAAACATAAAATCTGAAGACTTGACCATCAATTGCCATGTCAGCTTTGCACATGTGTATCACAAGAATAGGCTCCTTGACGTAGCGCGGGGTGTCAAATTTCCGATGGAATTTTAAGATGTTTGATCATACTGGAAAATATTCTTTAATATAAATCCCGATTTTCTTCATAGGAAAAAATGTTTGTTAGACAAGCCATTTCATTTCGTTATTTATCATCAAGAAGGTATTTCCTGAAATGTGGCTGTAGTCTCTATAAGGAAATGTACCTACATTTTATAATGTAGTACTTACAATGTATGATTTGTTTTTGTAAAATGTGCGATTGGATCGGTAACAGCGGTGTTTAACTAAATAGTCCATCCTACTTTTCTAAGCAGCAGCGATGTGTATTGTATACTTTGACTTTATATGATTTATGTTGTACATGCTGCTTCAAAGATTTCTTCTTTGAAGTAACAGGAATGCAACTTGCCTGGGTGGTGCTTAGTTGGTTCGTAGCGACATAGCTGAAATATTGTTGAAAGCGACGTTAAATTCTATTCACTCACTCACCCATGTTGTTTATGTTGTACCACTACAACCTATTGTATGATTTGTGTTGTAAACAAGTTGTATGATTTGTATTTTACACATATTGTATGATTCATATTGTACACATGTTGTATGATTTGTGTTGTACATATATTGTATGATATATGTTGTACAATGTAACACATGTTGTATGATTTGTGTTGTACATATATTGTATGATATATGTTGTACAATGTAACACATGTTGTATGATTTGTGTTGTACATATATTGTATGATATATGTACATACAATGTAACACATGTTGTATGATTTGTGTTGTACATATATTGTATGATATATGTTGTACAATGTAACACATGTTGTATGATTTGTGTTGTCCACATGTTGTATTTGTGCTGTACACAAGTGTGATTTGTGTTGTAGAAATGTTGTATGATTTATTTGTGTTGTACTACACATGTTGTATGATTTGTGTTGTACTACACATGTTGTATGATTTGTGTTGTACACATGTTGTATGTGTTCTCCAGTTTGGCCGTGAGGCAGTTCATTCATACAGTAGGCAAAGGTCCAACCACAACTGCCTATCAAAGAAGAAGTTTGCCTACTTCTAGCTATACAGGCGTAAGTTTTTCTGCTTTGACGATCTAAAAGGCTGATGCCGTGGTGATGCTTGCACTCTGTATCATATTGATAAAGATAAAATATTCACACATTTTCATGTAGCTACTGTCAGGGCTTGCTCTTCCATGGAAATTTGATTCCCTTGGATACTCACACAAATTAACAGATTGGGATTCCTGTGGAGTCTCGCAGGAAGGATCAGAATCTTTCCGGATTTATATAACATTCGACGAAAAGCAAGGCCTCACCCTGATTGTACTAATACTATCAGTTTGTATCGTCTGGGTTCAGATAGGTTTATTTATATATATATATTTATATATATATATCTATTATCTGGGTTTAGATGGTGACATGTATGAATGATCGTGCGCTTTAATGGGATTAACAACTCGTACAACCATGTCAAAGTACGGTACCTGGTATTAACTAAACAAAGAAGGACACCTAAGTATTTAATTAACAACTACTTTAGTTTTATGCTTGAAACATCCTGCCATTTTATTTGTATGGCAAGCCAAAGTGCTTTTTATTCCGAATTTCCGATATCGGGAATTCAATTCCCGATATCGGAAATTCTAATTTCCGATATCGGAAATTGCAATTCCCGATTTCGGAAATTGCAATTCCCGATATCGGATTCTATTTCCGATATCGGGAATTAGAATTTCCTATATCGGAAATTCAGTGACAATTTTCGATATCGGAAATAGAATTTCCCATATCGGGAATTCAATTTCCGATATCGGAAATAGAATTTCCCATATCGGAAATTGTCACCGAATTCCCGATATCGGAAATGAAAGCTGGAAGCTTAACAAAACCTAGGGGTGCATTCCACACCTATTATGATGTGCGGCTAAAAACAGGCATGGGTTCGGATCTTCGGCCATAAATAGATGTAAAATCTTTAACAAAAACCTTGTAAAAGTATATATTTTCTAAATGGGCACACTCGTGCCCTTATTTCAGGAGACTTGTGAGCTATTGAAATTGAAAAGGAAAGACGTGCAATCCTCCGTAACGCTTCAACTTTTCTGAAAAACTCCATAAAATATATGAAAATGTGCCAAATTCTACCCGCAACCCAGCGAAAACGTATGAAATGATTTTCTTTTTATGTATGTTAAAGTGTTTCCCGTCCAAAGGACAATTTAAAATGACGAAAAAAAACAGGGGGTCGACCTACTCGTTTTTATCTCGCCTTACGAAGTAAAGGGGAGATATTGTGAGGGGGGGAAAGAGGATGTCGGTGTCGGTGTCGGTGTCCCCTGCCTGGAAATGAATGAGTTTTTGGTTTAGCAAGTTAAAAAAAAATCTAGAAAAATTAGAAAAAATATAAAAAAATAAAAAAAATATGGGGGGTGGGTATGCCACCTGGGGGTACTACCCCTGGGGTGCTCTAATGTTAAAATCCCTATGAATGAGTTTTGCGTTTAGCTGAAGTGCACATGTACATCTGTACTTGGAAAGTTTCTTGCAGTTGTCAGCTGTCATTGGATGATTATGAAACTTGGTACACATGTTTCTTATGATAAGAGGATGTACCTGTGCTATTTTTGAGAAGAAATATTAATTTTTCTCCAAATTATGACAAATGAATGAGTTTTCTGTTTAGGTAAATTGTACATGTAGGCCTCTACATGTATACATATACATGTACATGGTAAGTTTGCTCCAGTTGTCAGCTGTCATTGGATGATTATGAAACTTGGTACACATGTTTCTTATGATTAGAGGATGTACCTGTGCTCTTTTTGACAAGAAATATTAATTTTTCTCCAAATTATGGCAAGTGAATGAGTTTTCTGTTTAGGTAAATTGTACATATACATGTACATGGGAAGTTTGCTCCAGTTGTCAGCTGTCATTGGATGATTATGAAACTTGGTATACATGTTTCTTATGATAAGAGGATGTACCTGTGCTATTTTTGACAAGAAATATTAATTTTTCTCCAAATTATGGCAAATGAATGAATTTTCTGTTTAGGTAAATTGTACATATACATGTACATGTACATGATAAGTTTGCTGCAGTTGTCAGCTCTCATTGGATGATTACGAAACTTGGTACACATGTTTCTTATGATTGGAGGATTTACTTGTGCTATTTTTGAGATGAAATATTAATTTTTCTCCAACTAATGGCAAATGATTGAGTTTTGTGCACATGTACATCTGTACACCACAGTTTGCTGTAGTTGTCAGCTGTCATCGAATGATTATGAAACTTGGTACACATGTTTCTTATGATTAGAAGATGTACCTGTGATATTTAGGAGATGAAATATTAATTTTTGTTCAAATTTTGAGAGTTTTGTCTTAATATGCCAATAATAATGTACATGTATATACATGTACATCTGTACATGGAAAGTTTTCTGAAGCTGTCAGCTTTCATTGGATGAGTTTGACACTTGCTACCCAAGTTCAATGTGATTCAAAGATGTGCATGTGCTATTTAAGAAATATGACATTAAATATGAAATTTTTTTCTAATTATTGCAGTTTAAACTTTGTATCTTTCCATTGATAAGGTTTTTGTTGGGCAAAAATTTACAGGTAGATCTGTACATGGAAAAAATTTGTTGAACCTTTCGTGGGATGATTATAAAACTTGGTGGATATGTTTCATGTTTTCCTAGGTCACAGCTCTCCCGCAGTATTCCCACACGGGACTGACCTATCCAGCAGTAATCCCAAATGGCATTGGCCTATCCAGCAGTATTGCCATACGGGACTGACCTATCCAGCTGTAATCCCAGACCGAACTGGTCTATCCAGCAGTAATCCCATTTGGGACTGGCCTATTCATCAGTAATCTCACACAGGACTGACCTATCCAGCAGTAATCCCAATGGCACTGGCCTATCCAGCAGTAATGCCACACGGGACTGACCTATCCAGCAGTAATCCCAGACCGGACTAAACTATCCTGTAGTAATCCCACATTGGACTGGCCTATCCAGCAGTAATTCCACACGGGACTGGCTTATGCAGCAGTAATCTCTCATGGGACTGACCTATCCAGATGTAATATGACACTGGATTGCAATTTGCAGCAGTAATCCCACATGGCACTGACCTATCCAGCCATAATTTAACATGGGACTGACCTATTCCGCTGTAATCCCACACAGGTTTAGCCTATCCAGCAGTAATCCCACACGGGACTGGCCTCCTCAGCCATAATCCCACACAGGATTGCCGTATGCAGCAGTAATCCCACACGGGACTGCCTATGCAGCAGTAATCCCACACGGGACTGTCCTATCCAGCATTAATCGCATACGAGACTCACCTATCCAGCAGTAATCCCAGACAGGACTGGCCTACCCAGCAGTAATCCCACTTGGGACTGGACTATCCAGCATTAATCCCACAGGGGACTATCCATCAGTAATAACATGGGACTGGTCCACCCAGCAGTAATCCTACACAGGACTGGCCTATCCAGCAGTCATCTCACATGGGACTGAACTATCCAGCAGTAATCTCACACTGGGCTGCCCTATGTACCAGTAATCCAACAGCACTGACCTATCCATCCTACATGGGATTAACTTTTGCCAGTAATCCCACATGGGACAGATGTTATTGTCTGTACCAGATAATCTATTCCAGACATTATTGTCTGTACCACATCACCTATTCCAGACCTTATTGTTTGCTCTACATGTATGCTTTCAATACTGCTGCACCTTCGGCGGATGACCCCGCAAGGCGAGATGTTGGGGTTCTCAGAACGCTTGTTTGTAAAATTTTATGGCCATAAAAGAATCCTCATTTTCGCTTCCCGAAAAATTGCGGATTTTGGTCCGCCAGATATTCAATTCCAGACACGATTAACTCTGTAGAGGCGAGTGGGTGCGATCAACCAACCACCTCGCTGGGGGTCTAAGGTAAATGAGCCTGCGAAATGGAGCATGCGCTGTGGCGATCAACAAGCAAATATTATATCCTCGTTTGGAGAAATGGTTACGTCCAGCAGGGTGATACTATAGATATCAGTTAGTAGAAAGGTAAGAAGAATTACCTTGCTGTCAAAATCGGGCGACCTTCCCTATTATAAAATTAGGGAGACACCACTTTGTACGAAACCGTGGTAAGTGTGGAGTGCACCCTAGAGTTGCAATTTCCGATATCGAAAATTGAATTTCCGATATCGGAAATTGCAATTCCCGATATCGGAATTAAAATTTCCGATATCGGAATTAAAATTTCCGATATCGTAAATTCATGACCTTCAATTTCCGATATCTACGATATCGGAAATTTTAATTCCGATATCGGAAATTTTAATTCAGATATCGGGGAATTCAATTTCCAATATCGGAAATTCTTGAATAAAAAGCACTTTGGCTTGCCATATATTTGCTTCCACCGTTTGTCATCCACATCGGTCCAGGTCCAGTTACATATTGCCAGATATGTACCTGTATCAATGCCTTACATGCCTGTGAAGCTACAGACAATCAGAAGTACTGGGAAGTACTGTCATGTTTCAGCTGTTGGGGGCATGACATGACCCAATAATACAGAACATTGCCATGATGGCATGTAGAGCACAATTATAAATACCTGCTAACTTCTTCAGGCAGTCATGTATTCATCATAACTGTTAGTACGTATGTACTTCCTTGATCTCATGGTCAGATTTCTCTATACTTTAATAATGGGCTCGGATTTATGGAGCTGGCAGCTCTAGAACCAAGCCTGGTAAGACATGTACGGGTGAAGGTAGACATACATGTACTGCAATGGGACAGAGATTTTCTTAGACGGCTTTTATTTCCATAGAAAATTGTCTTTATTTCAGAGATCCAACCCCTTGAATGTCTCAATATGGAGTTCTTCTTTTATGTTAACATTTCTGTTAATTTATTTTGACCCTGATTCCGGTATTGAACAGTACATTGCCAATAATCTATCTATGAGCGGCGACAGTTCATCGCGATATGGCTGAAATAATGTTCGAAGAGAAGATTAGGTTCTGTGTGAGCTAATTTATGGAACCTGTGCAGTTTCCTATACGGAACTGAGTGTTACTAACAGAGAAAAGTTGCAATGGGTTCTGTGGGGATGAAATACACGGAATGAAATATCAGGTTCCGACCATTACTGAAATATTCTGGCTTGTAGTCTACAGCTTGTAAATCATTAACAGTAAATCCTTTAATAATTCAATTACAGGAATGTGTCCCTTCTCATTATAAAATCAGGGGGTGATAAGATTTTTTAGAACAGGAAGTTGACAAAATTGCCTAAGATCATATACTGCAGATAATCCATCGTTTCTTTGCTATTCTAAGAATTTTATAGGGTGATCAAATTTATTACAATGAGTGATTGAAGTTTGTGCACAAAATTGGGGGTGATTGAATTTTAATAGGGTGATTGAATTATTAGAGGAATTACCATAATAAAGAACTTGTTCCACAAACATGCATGCCGCTTGTAAATTATCATGTAATAAAGTGGGTCACAACCAATGATTGTAAAACTGCATTCTCTGATATGTCTAATATTGATCTGTTAATCGGTGATCACTTGCTCTTTCATCAATATGGTCCCAAGCCCTGATGACGTATTATATCTCTCTCGGTCACGTGATGAATTGTGTATACAATCATCTGCATGATACATGAACACTTATCCAGCAATCTAACATCGCTTATGTAACATGAAAGCAAACCAATTAAATTGTCATTGTCAACACAAAGTACATGTGCCGCAAGGCGTAAAGTTCTATATGTAATCCGATACACCAAATTAAAGCTTGCTCTTTAGACTGCCAGTCCAGAGATCTTGGGCTGGCAATCAAGTTATGTCATGTTACATGAGGGAGATGACAGGCTAATTGAATTGTATAAAGATTCCCACCAGCCATTTGATTGTCATGGATGTTGGGGGCCTCCATTGCATCAAGCGATAGAAGTGGGATTTTATTGTCATGGGTGTTGTGGGCCTACATCATCAGGTTTCAGGACAATTGGATTGTGATATGCCCCACATAATTTTGGGAGCATTGCCAGTACATATTCGCTTTTCTTATTTACTGGAATTAGTTTCCAAGTGTGAATGTGGAATTTCTCTGTTGGAATTGCCAGATAAGTTATTGAGACATACTGGCTTCATTTCTGGCTCCATTGGGATGGACTGGAACACCATTATTTTTTTTAAATCCTGAGATGTTTTCGTCAAAATCTAGAATGATAAAGATTATAATGATTGTTGACTCATTGTTATATTGTAGTTGACAAAGATTTGAGTTCCCATATTATTGTTTTCCACAGGTAAAAGTCCATGTAGAGGAAAAACATTTTAGTCGTTCTTTGGGACAGTTGACAGGTGTCAATCAGAAAGTAACAATGTTTGGCTCACCATCGTACCCCTCCCCTCTTGACCGTATACGGACTGGGAGGAGAGATCGGGCCCAGCAGCTTGGCCTCACACCATTGGCCAATATATCCTTTGACGCCAATCAGTCATTCCCAAAAGTGACCCGCCTCCAGCTCAGAAATGACCACACCCCCGATGTGAGAACCAGGAAGTCCTTATTCAAAGGTATGAATACTCAAACAACAACAAAATGAACATGAAAATAATAGCTTTTCTAGAACCTAATTGCTGAACCAGTTGCTCGGCAACAAAGGATATATGTGACGTTAATATGGGGAAAATTCCTTTGTGTGATAATAATGCTGATTTTATTTTTTCAAACCAAAACCTGCCAAATCAGCTTATATGTAAACCATCCATAATTTCATACCGGCGGACGATGCCACTGACCAAGGTAGTCAACTTACAAAATTTCGTCTTAACCCACATCTTTAATATACGGTACTTCAAATTTATCAGACCAACGACAGTCCGCTGTCTGATCTAGAACAACTATTTCTCTGTCGCTACCCACTAGCCCCACAGGCATGTCTGTTGTACTGATGACATTGTCATCATATGTACTCATGGGAAAGAGGCCTTACAGAAAATCCACATTGACCTGAATTAGTTCTATTCGACCATTAAAGGTGAAGTGAAAAGCTTTCCAATGGCAATGTTCTGTTAAAATGTCATAAAACAAGAACTTCTATAGTTGTTAGAATTATGTGTGGTAATAGTTCTGTGGGTTATTGTTTTATTTTGGGTATATGAGAAGTCAAAACTTATACCGAGAGCCAGAACTTTTAAAAACGTCATCGCTTGCCTCCCGTTGTTTTTGGAACGTCATGACGTTATAGTGGCCCTCGTTCATTCATCCGACGTAGCATGACGTCACATTTGAATAAAACTTGAATGAAGGGGACCACTATAACGTCATAACGTTCTACAAACCAAGAGAGACAAGCGATGCAAGTTTTCAAGATGGATTTATAACAGGATAACTTAAATATTGTTATTAGTACAATTTTACGAACTATATTTGCCCCAAAAACGTATAAAAGTTATGTCACATTAGACAAGATCTATATAAGCAACAATTTAGATAAAATTAAAAGCTTTGCAGTTCACCTTTAACCTAACCCTAGTGTGTTCCAGCGATCAAGTCGACTTCCTTGACACGACAATGAAACTTTTTGATATCTCCATGGTTTCCATGGAGAACACCCTGGACAGGAAACCTCCATCCAGCTACCTCCATCTTCGTAACTTCCACCCTTGCCATACCTTCAGCTCCAATTATCCATACCCAGGCCTTACAAGAATTTTGTACACCTCATGTTGTATCTGAACTGGATATTGTCTTGAATGCATGGTAATGTATGAAAAAAAAACCATGCATGACTTTGTTTTGAAGGTATTCAGTCAGGTTTTTTTATTGTCTAGGCCACATCAATTTTTTTTTTTTTTTTTTCAAGGTTGGAAGCGATAATAAAAATAAAACTCAACATTTAAAGTCCACCACTTTCTTTCTTTCTGCAGGTAGATGAGTTTCCGTTGATCTGGTCCTGTTCATAATGTCAAAATAGTATTCCCTCCAATCTTAAAAACAGTAAAATCTGCCCATGAAACAAAAAATAAAATTGTTTTGCCTTATCTTGGTATTCACTTGTAAAACCAAAGCATTTCGTTTCGCTCATTATCATCAGAAAGGGACGGTGATACTAATGTGGACTTAATGTGGACCGACTGTAGAGAATTTAACAACTCAGCTGATTGTTCTGGAGTGAAGAATAATCAGATTTATTACTGTCACACAAATGTAAACGTCACATATTCTGGTATTCTAGGGTGAAAAAGAAACAACTGGGTTTTGACACATCAATTGGAACACTGCACAATACCTTGCCAAAATATAACAGGATTTTTCTTCAGTATATGGTTTGGTGATAGCTGTACAAATATGTTGCTGTCCCTATTTGGAGACCCTTCAGATTTGATTGGTCATTCGAACTGGAGGAAATAGATTCTCCTGTTTGAAAATCAATGCAACCAGCACTTGCCATATTTGGAGTTTAAAGGGGAATGTTATCGCCGGACCTGTGTAAACGTTAATATATACCTTGATACTATAAGAAATCGACTATATAGTTTTCCCCCCGATCTCCGAACTTCAAAACGGTAAATTTGGCGATTTAAACGCGTTCCTACCACGAGCCTGTCAAAGCGGTGACCTTTGACCCATGACGTCACAGAGTGAACCAGTCAGCCATAGCATTAGCATTAGAATACGTAAACAAGTAAAATCTGCTCTAATATTTTTCGATTTTTCGACTGTATTCTCGTACTCTGGAGGCATCATACCTCGTCGGTGTGTTGTTGGAGGGTGTAGCAACACGAATGGAGATGGATTCAAGTTGCACTCGTGGCCAAACGGGGAAAAAATCGGGGAGAAAATCGACGAAATTTGTGCAAAACACGTGGGGAAAGCCAACGAAATGGTCTCGCATTTATTTCGCTCACTAGACTGACGACAGCTATGCAACAACAGAGATGGCAAGAATGTGTGGATATCCCCCTATACTGAAAGAAGCTATTTCCAAGATCAAGACAAATAAATCTTTATCAGAAAGAGAAAATAGACAATCCCTCAGTCTGCCGGAGTGCGTGAGTTATACAGGGACGACCGACCTCGTGGACTCGGCAAGCGACAAACCGTTCCCGCAGACAAGCACTGTAAATCTCCCTGGATGTTTGGGCCTCTACCGAAGATTTAATCTTCCACTCTTGAAATTTTGCATCAGTCCCACGGAGTGATCGAACAGCCAATCCTGCATCCTACATCATACAGCTAATCTTACAGCTATTAACTGAACTGTAATAATCAATGTACTTTTAATCAACTTATTCCCGTATATAGGAAATTCACTTCGGGCACCAGCTTATCCTGATTATTTGGTGTCTTTTTGTATCTCCATGTGAGCACATACATTTTGTTTTTTTTGATACAATGAATTGAAATTGATCACCCAGAAGAGTAACTGAAACTAACAGAAAGGTGTGAAGCAAACAAATTTTTTTGTGAGGGTGTCCAAGAGGGAGAGTGAGAGAATTAAGGTTTAACGTCGCGCGTTCAGCAACAGGGTGTCCAAAAGAAATAAACTGGGCTTCTCCACAGGTAAGTTAGTTATTGTTTCAACATCAAATAGCTTCCTTTGGAATTTAAACTTTGTTTTCATTTGAGAGAACTTATCCACAGGTATGGATTAGGTCTCGTTTTAACATCAAATCGCTAACAATAATTGACAAACACATAATAAAATTAAGCACGTAAGCAATGTAAATAAGCCGGCCTGCCACGGTATAACAATGTCCGTCCCGTAAGAATTGAAAAATAATGAACCATACAATGTCAATAAACACACACATATAAAAATAAAGGCGTAAATAACTACATAGTATGCTCTTACAATAACAAATTATCTGTAGATTTTAAATGAATATATATATTATAGTGACATCCACAATAAGCCAAGCCGGCCTAAATTTAGAAGTTTTTTTAGCACGGAATAGTAAATTTACGATCCTGTGCATTATAATAACTGATTTATGCCTAAAAAAATGCCAGATAAAAGCAGAAATGTATAAATATTATTGTAACATCCACAGATAGTTGTAATTTCGTGTATAAAGCATGTAATTAGTGTATTTAAACCAGCCTGCCACAGCCTGACACGGCCTGCCACAGGCTTGAAACAGGCCTGACATCAGGACGACCCAGTTTGACCCCAGATTCGCTTGTACATAAGCGTGTCGTGGCCGAAGTAGTTAGAGTGTTTGACTCTGACCCGGAGTGCTACAGCTGGCGTGGGTTCGCCCCTCGCCAGTGACCGCTTACATATATACTCGCCTATTCACAAGGCGCTGGGCTGATTCGGTGTCCAGGGTAAAGAGGACTGATGGTGGAACTAGTTGCTACGCTAGACCTTCGCCAGCGGAGGCACTTGGGGAATAAAGTACCCGGGTGTCTTTCAGTGACCGCTATATAAATCCACTCACAGTAGTACATCGCATACACCGATAGGAAGCTCACATGGTTAGATTATCACAGCACTTTCAGGATAGTAGTTCGTCCAATTGTAGAATTGTATAAAAAAAAATGTTCACTTCACTGCACGATAGTTGAGCTATAAATGTTGAGTGGTTCCAATTGACTGTATATTAATATGTACTCCTACGGAGGTGCTCCTATATAGAGGAGGGATTTACCTACTGAACTGAACTGAACTATGGCTCAAATCTATATGACTCGATAGATTCTCCTCTCCTTTAGTTTCATGATCGCTTACTGCCTCTACATTCTATTCAGTTCCAAGACCTGTATAATCTCCAACGTCACAGTCTTCAACGTGGTTAACGCTGAAATCGGAATCTGTGTCAGAGAGCTTGTACCGCTGTCTGTGTTATCCGCCATGTTTGACTCTGTGACGTCACAGGGTAATCGCCGGGCGGATTTACTGGGGGTAAAAATCAGGCACTTTGGAGCCGTATTTCAGGATATTGCATCATCGCTAAAAATTTGAAAATAATTCTAAAAAATAAAGCAGGCCACAGGAAACTGCTTTTTATTGGTTTTAGCCTTTCAAAAATTGTGATAACATTCCCCTTTAAAGAAAGCACATGCTGCTCATTGTCATTGAGCTGTGAATTTGATTGGCTATCCATGACATAACACACCTTTACTGTTTGAAAACTTTACATCATGCATCGTAATATAGAGGTTACCCCTTGATTTCATATGTGAAGGTGAATTTTGACTGATTATTTTTTTTCAATATTAAAAGTCTGTTTCCACTTCATTTAATTCATATACAGGTTAAGATTTTTGGACTCTTTGACTCGACCATAAATGTACATTTAGACTAGCATAAATTAAGCGAAACTGCAATATCTTTACCCATTTCAAGCATAAATGATTTACATTTAGTTGATTGTATACATGGATGCAGACATCCTCAAAGAGGGTTTATCTGGACATTTTTGGTGATTCGAATGAGTTCTTGAGTCGATGCCCCTATTATACAATCTCGTCCATTTCATCCTCCATGCTTGTTTTGAATTAGCATGTCGGTATCCCAAGCCTGCAGTTTTTGCTTTGACTTCCGATGTCGATTTCAGGTTGACATCAAAGCAGTTTGGCACGCGATGAAATTGAAACCTGTCACATCTCATACCTCGCAGTGGATTGTCCTAATCAACTAGCTTATCGCGCTCAATGATTTGGAGGACACCCCTTGATCTATTTATATATATATATATATACATCGAAGCAGGAAATTCACAACACTGTCCAAATGGTTGGTACGTTATATATTTACAGATACTAGACGTTTCGGCAAAAGTTACATGTTGCCTTCTACAGTAGCAAATGGTCTTGAGTCACAAACTCGAGTTCTTTTTATTACCAGTAATGGATTAAAACAGTTCACTAAAAACACTAAAAACAGTTCATGATAGAAGCTAGAGTCTATATGGGACAAACAACTAGGACTGAATACAGCGACGCTAACTACAATAAAGCCGCTAAATAAATTATTCTAATCACACTGGCTGGTCATTGTTTTTTTCCGGTTCTGTCCCGTACGTCTCGCTTGTTGATTCCTTGGGGATAAAAACTACGAAGTTCGTACTGCCAAAACAGTTCCTGTGCTTCCCTGCTTGTTTTGTTTTTATTTTTGACAAATTTCAATGGCCTGTAGGGTTAGATTGTCATAACCACAGCCACTATCGTGAAAATGTTTGCCTAGAAGAGTATCCCCTCTGCGGATCTCAGCGCGGTGACCGGCGTGTCAGGTTTTGAGCTTATTACCGGTCTCTCCGACATACTGGAGTTTGCACTTTTTACAAGTTATGAGATAAATGATATTTTCGGAAACACAAGTAACATTTTCACGAATGACATATTTCCGACCAGTGACAGAACTGACAAAGCATGTATCTTCTTTAAGAGCCTGGCACGTCACACAACGGGAATAGTGCTGTTTGAAACAGCCCGAAACGTTGCTATCAGTAGGCTGTAAATTAACTGGTTTAACTTTAGCCTTGACGAGTAGCTTTTTGAGACTGGGTGGCTGCCGAAAAACGACTTTTGGTGCATTTGGTAAAAGTTTCTTAAATTTAGGCGACAGGTGCAAAACTGATAGATGTTTTTCAATAATTTTGCTTAAAGGTGGAAGGAATGGATTTCTGGTAACCACAAGTGGCGCTTTGAAATCTTGCCGTGATTTTGGATGTGAATCACGATGATTGATTACGTGGCCTCTGGTTTTGTTTTTCGCTTCAGAGATCTGTTTTTTCACTATAGTAGGTGGATAACCTCTATCGATCAACTTGGTTTCCAAATCAGTAAGATGTCTATCTGCGTCTGCCTGTGAGGAGCAAATACGTTCAATACGCAGAGCCTGGCTGAAAGGAATACTGTTTTTACAATGCGGGGGGTGGATGAATCATACCGGAGATACATTTGCTGATTAGTTGGTTTGATGAATAAATCACTTTTGATTGATCCATGTTTTAGGTACAAGGTCGTGTCTAAAAAATTAAGACTGGTATCACTGTACTCATAGGTAAACTCAAGTACCCCTGGATATAAACCATTAAGGAACAAAACTCAAGTACCCCTGGATATAAACCATTATATATATATATATATATATATAAATAAATCTTTATTTATATATAAATCTTTATTTATTTATTAGTTACCCATATGAGTTATTCAGAACTCGTATGGGTAACTAACTGTACCAAGCCAGTGTATCGCTCCTAACAGATCGATCGATACACTGGCTCCCGAGGATGGGATGCCCCATGTATTTATACATTTAGAGACACTCAAATAATGATCATGACTCGATTTAATATTATAATATAGGTGACTGCCTGAACGATGTCAGTTTCTCCGCGGGGCACTCCAAGGGCAGCTTCTCGCACTCTCCAGACCATCAGGGGAACACATCACTGGGTGAGAGCTGGTCCTTCTCCAAGTATATTGGAGGGGGTCAGTCGGGGATTACCTTCCCTACCACCGTGAACAACCCCAACAAAGCCATCTGTACCATCAATGCTAAAACATCTGAGGTTTGTTTTCTGACTGTTCTACTTTACTGATTTGTTGTGTATGGTTCGAATAAAGTTATACGATATAAAATGCTTATTCTCCGGTTGAGTGCATGTATGAGAAACAGTCTTTGGAGGTTGTACATTGGTGGGATTGGTTAAATTTGAATTATTATTTTTCATCATTTAGGAATTTTAATATTAGCTTGCAGAATCCTACATAAACAACAGTGTGTATCATGCTCAGACCAGGGTATTAGCCAGAAATAGGATCTGGGTGTGCAAATTTATATTCTTTAGAATAGGGAGTGCTAAGATAAATCTGACAGATTCAGGATGTGTAAATTGGAATCGGGGAGTGCAAACCACTCACGCACACCCCTCTGGCTAGCGCCCCCCTGGTTCTGGTAACTCCGGTATATGTGCAAAATGAAATGATATTTTGCTTTTGAATTGGAAACCTTCAAGCCTGTTTACTTTTACTGTTTACACCGTAGAATAAATGAACTGAGGATTGCAGATGTGATTTTCAGCACATCGTTGATAAAATCTAACAAATCTATTGCAATCAGATAGATTCAGTTCTGAATTGTAGTACATGTATTTCTTGTTCACTTTCTTGTAACAATACTTCGGATTGGTCTCATTGTAGATTCTGATAGCCAATGACATGGCTTGTGAGTTGTTTGGTTTTGACCATTCAGAACTGGTTGGTATGAAACTGATAGAGTTGATGGAGACCAAACCAAGAGATCAGCAAACCATCATGGAGTCCTATCTAGAACCGTCCGGAGAAGTAGTTGAAATATCCGGAAAAGTTGTAAGTATTGTACGAGTATTTGAATGTTGTTACCATGGTTACTATGCGTAGATTGACAGGCCAGATCTTCAGAAATGCCAGAAATGGGGATGTTCAGTGGAGTATATTTCTCGAACACTCCATGCTGTGGAGCTATATCACATGCACAGTTCAAATTCCCAATAGTAAACAAGTTCTTTCAGTTTAAGGCTTGAAACTAGGGTAAAAACTATGTGCCGGAAACTATTTGATGAGATTGAAGTATACATGAACCAAACTGAAACTACGCAACTTTTTCTGTAACTACACAAATGGTTGCCATGGCACTGGCGACCATCTTTCATTTTTTTCATCAGATAAATATCAGAAATAGCAAATTGACAAAATGACCTAAATGATAAATTGTTGGCGGTTTCCATGGCAATGGGAGTCAAAGGTAAATAACTCATAGCTCTGTCACTCACTTTATTATAATGATCTTTGTTTCTTGCATCTGGTGATTTCTAGGAAATTCAAGCTATGATTCTCTGAGTGTAAATTGGTTGCATTCATATATTTCCGCTCGGACGTTCTGAATGATGAAACGTGGGTTTCTGCCCAGAACACTGAGTGGTTGGCTGGTATTTATAGTCAATATGTTGTGTAACTTTGGCAACACCTTATTAAAGTGATCGTAAATCCTCAAGTATAGTTTTCATCAAATAAAAGACCATTGCGAACAGTGTCTGAAAATATTTATTGTAATTTGTTACCATTTTATTACACAGAGTGAACTGCAAATAATGCATGGTATTCTATGGTGATCTGTTGCAATCATATTTAGGTCCAGTGACGTCACACTGCCTTAATACATACATATATTTAAAAGTTTGTATGCACAAGTTTCCTATGCTTGATTCAAGCTTAAGGTGTGTATACTTTGAGTTTCAACACACTCACTGTTCCAATGTGCATGTTTGTGTCCCAAATCTTCACCTGTTATCACTTAAATGCCAATATCCTCCATTTGGAGATCTCCTGCAAACAAAATTATCTCCCTTGATCGCTGCGTCGATCGTCCGCCAGGTGGCGTGCACTCCGCGCATGTCCATCACTCTTTTTCCTTGCAGTCTTGGTGACAAGACCTGTTTTGAAAGAGCTCCTGTAAACAGTAACTTTTGGATTGTTATAGACGCACTCTAGGGTTATTTTTTCTCTCCCGTAGTTCATTATGAACCAACGTAGTCGCCCAGCTATAAGATTTATAGGAACGAAGAATGTCGTCAGTTTTAATCAGTTAAAGACTTGCATTTTTCTTTGTTTTCAAAGGTGTGTTTACAGTCACCTATGGCGACGCAGTCAACTCTGGAGAGCGGCCATTGACCTGGCAAGATGTCCAGCTGAGAAGCAAGCTACTCAGGCCCTCTTCAACGACTTGGCTGTAAACGAAGTTCCTACCAGCAACTTATCGTTGAAAACAATACTGTTGCCAGTGGAATCTTCACAACAGTCCCGTGAAACAGTACAGATCACGGACACAGGATCACAGCTCCACGGCGAAAAGCAGTACCCTGGAGCTACATTTTAAGACGGTGAACAAGTTACAGACCCAAGACGGCCTAGTTCAAGTTCACCGGAGAAGATGAGTTACGGACTCTATACCGGAGCCGTTACAACTACGGATCTGGGCAGACCTCGGATTACAGTTCCCGTTCATCCAAGTCTCCGCAACTCAAGAAAGACAAGTCTGCCAGCCGGGACCTGGTGGAGACCGGGACCCGGGACAGAGCCGTACCCTGGACCTTCAAGGACCTCGACACCTCAGAGCGCCGGGACTCCGACTGCAGAGCACCTCGGACCCGACCATCGGAGAGAGAGGTTACTTCCAGAGGCGGTACTACGGCCCGGAGCCGTACCTCGGGACAGAGAACGACACGGACCTATGAAGTTCGGACTTATCCAGTACGCCGAGAGTCTACGTCTCACCGGGAGTCCACACCTACAGACCACGGACTTTAGATCAGCATACGGGACCATGGCTCTGAGAGATCAGCCCAATGCAGAACTCCGAGACCCCGTCAAGCCAAGAGCCTACAGAGACTAACGGGATACCGAGAGAATAGGCAAAGTGCAGACCAGTCAAGCCCAAGCCACGGCGATACGGTTTACTTCTACTGCACCGGCTAGAGTGCTGACACGGACTCTACTAGACAGCCCCGTCACAGACACGGATCAAAGCGAGTACTCGGATACCAACTCCCGTTCATCCAAGTCCCCAAAGAACCGCCGTACCCCGGAGACACAGAGGGACACGGCGAAAAAGGCAGTCCGAGAATCAAGATCACGGACTCCACCACTACAGCGGGACCCCGGCTCAAGCAGCCGTACCCCGGCTCAAGCAGCCGTACCCCGGAGACACAGAGGGACACGGCGAAAAAGGCAGTCCGAGAATCAAGATCACGGACTCCACCACTACAGCGGGACCCCGGCTCAAGCACAGCTCACCGGTTCCACGGAGTCACGGCTCTATACCGGACGCCGGGAGTCGGACAAGCCAAAGGCCTACAGGGACCGGGATTCCAAGGAATCACGGCCCTATCCAGTGATCACGGCCCTATCCAGGGCGCCGTACCTCGGAACTGGAGACCTCACGGACCTATCCAGACCACCGTGACTCCGATACCGGAGCACCGCGGGAGGAAACTACAGCCCGGAGCCGTACCACGCACCCGGAGCCGTATCACGGAGCGGGATACCACACGGACCTATCCAGCGCGCCGAGAGTCTACACCTGAGAAGTCACGGACTCAAGCAGAACGGACTTATACAGATCACCGAGACTCCACATCCAAGGAGTCACGGACTTATGAGGAACGGACTCAGCCAGAACGCCGTGAGCCGGCCTCTACTCCAGCTTGGACCCATACAACGGAGCCATACCTCGGTACTACGGCAAGCAGATTTCGTAAACAAAGTCGCACACCGTTACAACGCCGAGATTCCTATCCCGTACGTCATCATCGAGAGAGGGACCGTCCTAGACGTCGGACCCCTTCACCTAGTCCGGCCTACCGGAGTCGGTACCATAGGGACCATACCCCGGAGCGACTTTACAACAGACGAGGGAGAAGCCGTTCACCGGTTTCTCGTCAACAAGCATTGATGGCGAGGAGCGGACGTCTACCCACCATCACCGTAGCCCGGAGCAGCGGGATAAAACGGGAGTCCAGAGATGAACAGGGATTCGTAGATCACCATTCTGGACCTGCCCCCGAGGAACAGACTTCTGCTCCAGGGGTACCTTCCAAGGCAAGCCTGGACAAAAGGCAGTCATCTCCAGGCTTCACAGCCCCTTACCAGGGTAGAGTTCCTTCATCGGAGACCCGGGAGATGACACGACCCATTCTTCTAGCAACGGTGGGAGGCCCGTTGACCGAGTGATTTAGATTCCCGACATACAGTGCTGGCTATGAGGATCACGCACGACGTTCCACTTCCTCGGCATCCTCATCTCATACAGATTCACCTCCTACGTCAGGCGGAGGTAGAAGAATAAGACATGCTACCCTTCAAAGTCAGGATAGCGGCGGTACACACGTTGACTCCAGAGATGCCCAGACCGGTGGTCGGCGATGACAAGCAGCCCGATGACCTCGCCTGGAACGAAGAAAACTTACTACGACACCTCTTTACGGTTTTAACAAACCTTCTGAGGAGGAAGCTGCGCCAACCTGCGCACCATCTCCAGCATCAGTCAACCTATACGACGCACTGGATCGACAATTGGAGACTTCGTCATCTCTCCAGGAGCCCGGTCCTTACAAGGCTTACACTCTTCACGGAGACAATCCACCGTTCAGGGCCCGAAGTCTGAACCGGATCTTGACAGACTGTTGAACTTCACGAGGACACCAGTGGGGGTACTTCAACAGAGGCAAGCCTGTGCTGTGGAAGATATGATGCTGACACAACACAGAATTACATCATACTCTGAGACGTTCCTGACGGCTATTTTCAAAGGTGATTCAGGATCCAGACGTGAAGCATAAGCGGGATCATTGACCTTTTTCACGGGCCAAGATGGAATTCTTCGGCGCCTTATCGACTCTTACAGAGGAGATCGCTACGGAGGGTCTTTCCGGTCAGAACTCGGACAACCCAAGCAAGATGCTCAGAGTGGTGTTCACCCTTACAAGAAAGGACAGTTCCAAGGTAAAGAGGGAATCTTCCGACCGGGACAGAGGTCAACCTCGTCAGTCAGAATTGATGGTTCTCAAGCTTCACCTTCAAACCACTAGTCATCCTTTCATCCTTCCCAAGCTTCGAGTCTTCACTCACCTGATTGTAGAACGGTCGACCCTGATGATATAGAAGATCAGCGTCGAAGAAGTCAGTCCTTACGTGACGTCTACTCCAGATCCCGACACTTCATCTGACGATCATCCTCAGTCTTCTAAGAGCCGGATCCTACTCCTCATCGGATAATCTAGGACTCCACCTACACCCGACATCATGATCAGGGGAATCTATTTCGGGAGAAACGGCTAGTCGGTTTTGACTTAACACGTTTTTCTTTGGAATGAGACATCCAGTCTACAGTGGGCAAGCCTAGGTTCACATTGAGGTCCCTTCCAAGGCCAAGTCAACACGGACCCGGACACTGGAATAGGACACGAGGATAGTCATCTCTAATCCGGAATGCGAGTTAGGACTCCAGAACAGAACCTCGGACTCCAGCATTCATCGGGATGACAGTAGAGACCGGACCAGACGACGGAGCCGGACACTTACTGAGCATATTCGACTCTACAGGAGTTGGACTCCGACTCCCGATTGTCGTCATTTTTCGACGTTTCCAGAGGCCTTTTTCGAGTTTCGCCTCGATGATCATGGCGGTCCAGGGATATTTCCAGGGACCCCACGGATTATGTAGTACGGCTATATTCAAGCGACAAGCAGGTTTCCGGCATTGGAACCTGCACCGAGAACCAGACCATCAACACCATGACCCAGAGGTCCGTGGGATGGAACTACAGTCTACTACTCACCCGGGACCTAGCACAGTTTGGCTAGCTCCAGGTACTCCTCATTACAGTTTCTCAACTACAACTGATCCTGAGCGCAAGAACAAGCAATATAAGGATGCTCGTCCCGGAACATCTTCACCCCCTTCCAGAGTGGCGATGCCTGAGGCAGTTTCAACCAAGCACATAGAAGTTCACATTCACCGATGCGGAATTCATAGCTTAGAGGGGTCCATTAGTCCGGCAACAGATAGCCGACACATCACATGGATACCACGATAGACAAGCAACGCATCATCTTCCTTAGGGATATCTACGCTAGAAGGCGGTCCCCCTTGGAGGTTGCGGTTGTACAACACATCAGCATTGATTACGAACGTTCAGTACGGTCGTCAGTTACGTCAAGTTTGGGGGGGAGCAAGATTCCAGTCACCGTCTTCTAGAAACATCGACACTGGTCCTAGCAGCATGGTATCAGCAATACCATGTCACAACACCATGTGTTTCACATCACTTCAGGGTTCCCGCCGACAGCTTCCTCCAGGTCCTACAGGGTACTACAACCGGAAGTTCACTTTTCCACGGAGGCACCGGGACCCGCAACGGCCGAACCCCCACGTCTGCTACGGTCCAGATTTTCCTTGCAGACCAGGGTTTTTCTCCAGGACCAATTGTACAGACAATGACAGCAGCAAGCGACTATTTACTGTACAGTCGCATCAAGCCCGGAGAATGTACTATAGTAGAGGACCTGTGGCCAACACTGTTTCTGTTCCAGCAACAGCTGGGTTTTCCTTCTGCATCTGTATTAGGGCAGAGAATCTCAGTCAAGCAGTACACAGGGGTATCACTCAGCATCATCCAGAGCTGTCAAGTTCACCCACGGAACCGACTACGTTCCAGCATTTCGGCTTTCCATGGTCTTCACCTCACAGTCTCGCCGAACACATCAGTTACCACCCAAGGAAACCTGGATGTGGTACTAGGGCATTCTTGCGCCTGCCATTCAACCAGTTCTACCAACTACAGTCAAGATCCTGTCCTGCAAGACAGATCCATGACAGTCTTCACTACGCAATCAGAGCATTGCGCAGTGGAACCTAGTTCCTTGACAGGGATGACAGACTGGTCAACCAGATCCTTTCATCCCATCCCGGATTTCGTCATTTAGAACGATTCCACACGTCGGGGACCATACATCCAAAGACTGTACCAGATTCCAGCGCTAACAGATTTCGTGTACCTGCTGGAGGAGAAGAGGTTTTTTTTATATCCAGTCAGAGGTAAAAAACCAGTCAGAGGCCTAGAGCACTCTTCATAGAACCGACAAGAGGTTCCAGCTGTCTTCCTCTCTCATCACTTCTAACAGACCCATCAGCGGACATCACTAGTCCATGATCACCGTCTGGGTTGAAGAAGACTGCCGACTGGTTTAACCAACTCGCCATCAACGCTCCTTCTCCTTTATGGAGACATCGTCTCACAAGATAGAGCCAGTGTGACGTCCGGGCCACTTTGGGGAAAACTTATCGTTGAACGATACTGTTGACACCTGCGCTTGGACGATCAATTCAACTCATACTGATTGCTATCTTCAGACATGTCTGTACAGACAGATAGGATGACTACACTGGACCTATAGCTACAGCCTAGGGTATAGTCTACCACTCCTATCAAAAAAAGGGGGGGGGCACCGATCAAGCAAGCAAGATCCCGACAATTCGGTAAGTATAGAAGACATACCATGCCAGAGACGAAGGGACTTCAAGACATCACGATGGCATCTGATTATCTAGCTAAGTATGCGAGCAAACGATGGAACAGAGTCCACCTCTCGCCGCATTACTTGTAATACCTTGAGCTCCCTACGCTTCTATACGACACGGGAATTATCAGGATATTATTAAGCACATTAGATTTACAAAATCAGAACAAGGCGTGCTCCGCTTAATCCAAAAGCAAGTCACAAGGCCGGCTACCCAACCTCCTCTGTTGGGAGTCTGGCATTTAAGTGATAACAGGTGAAGATTTGGGACACAAACATTAAACATTTATAAATAATGTTGGTGTTTGTTACCAAATCAAACCTGTTATCAACGTTGATTTGCCCAACCCATCCTCCCCTCTTTGCTCGGCCTTGACTCAAAACAGGTCTTGCTCAACATGGGAAAAAGAGTGATGGACATGCGCGGAGTGCACGCCACCTGGCGGACGATCGACGCAGCGATCAAGGGAGATAATTTTGTTTGCAGGAGATCTCCAAATGGAGGATATTGGCATTTAAGTGATAACAGGTTTGATTTGGTAACAAACACCAACATTATTTATAAATGTTTAATGTTTCACCAAAATCGGGGAAATTAAATGCAAGGTTCAAATTTACTGGACACTTTTGAGGTACCATCTTGCAGATTTTGGTGAAACATGCACCGAGAGTCTATGTTGAAACTCAACTTTACGCTTTAATCATGCGTTGGAAAGTGCATCAGGGGTTTTTCTAGACACTTTTTTCATCGTGGTAACCACGATGAAAAACAATTACAAATTGAGTTTTTGCAAAATTTTGTAAATTGAGTTTTATTGCCGAAAATTGAGTTTTCTAAAATTTTGAGAATTTACGCGCCAAAGGCGCGCGAAAAATTGAGTTTCTACGAAATAAATTGAGTTTCTGAGAAATCTAAACTGAGTTTCGTCGTCTGTTATCCCCTCCCCCAAAACCCCCGCGAGAAAGAAAAAAAAAACGTGTGACCAGCCACGCCACTCGAGCCGAGATAAGCACTCAGGATTTGTAACTGATGTGCAGACAGATAACTTGTGTACCTTTATTATTCAATCGTTATAGCTCCGATAAGGACGTCTGGTCTTGAACTGTTCTCATTTCAGTCGTATAGGTCCGATAAAGACATTGTCCTGAACGTTTCTCATTTCAAAGCAAATTGTTCGGCGACGTTTTCGACGATCGAACTAGTCCGCCATTTTGATATTTCAAAGTTACGTCCCCTCTTTTTAGTTCACTCGGGAACCACTGCTGTCATACTGCTGTGGCTTATGAGTCTGGTCTCCGAGACACGCTGTCCGTCAATCTCTGGGTTTTTCGGTTAAGTTCGGAACCAAGACAACGGGCAAGCATTTTCTCTCTCAGTCAACACTTCACTTTGGATTGCTGCTTTATGAAACTAGTCAGTTATGATGACTATGATATCATCATGTTAACTAGTCATTTGTGTGTCCATGTCCATAAATTTTTAAGAGATTACTAAATAACTAAATGACACAGAAATAATTAAAAAAACTATATTTTTTATTTCATTTGTTCAATACATGTCAACTTATGTGATAGGCATTTCTGCTGAAATACTGCCTTGTAACGGAATATGGCGATTTAGTTTCATTCTGTTTGAATTGGATGACATTTTGTGCTCTACTGTACGTACATGTAGTAGTAATTCAGAGCGCGAATACAAAAAAACTAAATTCATACACGGTCAGGACGGTATTAACACTGTACACATTGCAAACAAACTTGTATACAGTTATGTGGCAAGCAAATTTGCTCCAGGGGCTTCATTATATACATGTCCATTTGCGATAAAAAATGTCGCGAATGTATTTATTGTAAGTTTCCCACATTCAGGAGGGTATTCTCACTGTATACTTAGCAAACAAACTTGTATGCAGCTATGTATGACACGCAACTTTGCTTGATGAGCTTCATAACATTACTGACATGTTCATTCACGATGAAAAATTGTCGCGAATTTATTTATTGTAAGTGTCCTACTAAAAAGATAAAAAAATTGAGTTTCCAGACTGCATGCGATGAAAAACCCGAAAAAATTGAGTTTCGTTGTTTATTTTGAGTTTTTCATCTTTTTGAAATTGAGTTATATAAAGGAAAAGTGTCTAAAATAACCCCTGTGCATACAAAGATTGAAATATATGTATTAAGGCAGTGTGACGTCACTGGACCTAGATATGATCGCAGCAGAGCACCATAGAATACCATGCTTTATTTGCAGTTTACTATAATAAAATCGTAAAAAATTGTAATATTATTTTCTCACACTGTTTGCAATGGTCTTTCATTTGATGGAAACATTACTTGAGGGGTTTACGGTCACTTTAAAGAATTTCATTACCAGTTGACAGTTATGCCCACTAAATAAGTTTGATATTGTAACAGAAGCATAATTATAAAATACGATATTTTGACAATGCCAGTTTTCATATGAATCATTCTTCATTTTAATGAGTGAATCTAAGAAATAACATAGATTTTAGTGGGATATTAGGGTTCAGTCAAAAACAAGCACTTAATATGCAATACTAGAAAAAAAATTAATGCAGGGAAAATTAAAATTCTTTGCCTATATTTTTACCACCTGCATTACTGATTAAAATTAGTCACAAAAAGGGCTTGTCAGGCCATCCTTAAAAATATGTTTGTTGGCTGTAACCCGACCCTACCTCAGGAAGTTGGGTCGGTAGGTAGGTAATTTTTTTTTTTTTTTTTTAGATCAGGTTTTCCTTTTGGGGAGGGTGGAAGAGGTTAGTGTGATTTTGTTCAGATACTAAGCAGGTCATTTGAAAAATACTTTTTGTCTGGCAGCAAAATTATTTCAGTACAGAAAACTAGTGATCTTCAAGGTATAAAGCAAAATATTCTTAAATTCAGGCTTGTGTAACTGTTTTATTTCTTAGAAGACATCGACATCCTTGAACACCTTCTTGACAATGACTAGTGACTAGCTGGTCAAAAAAAAAAAAAAATTTACATATACCACTACCAGACACACTTTTGCCAAAATTGTAACAGGAAAGAAAAAAATCCTCTCAGTGTTATACAGAAGGTTGTTCATTACCATTTGGAGGTGAAAAAATTACCTCAAATTAATCATTAACATCATTACCGCCCTTCCTCTTTACTGACAACAGTGAGGCAAATACTAAGTTTCTAACCTGTGTCTTTTCGTGGAATTTAGTCCGAGGTGGAATTCTGACAAGCGTATTTTATGCCGACATCGGAACGTCAAAATTAAGCTGACGGGTCTAATTTGTCAAGACCGTTGAAGCCACCGACACTATCCATAGCTTTATCGACATAGAGGGTTATAAAGTTTCGGGTAAACAACAAAGCAGTACAGATTTTCTGCATTTAGGCACACTGAAGTCTTCTCGGATAAAAGTAGAAGTCCAAACATCGTTGTTGTTGTAACATCGTCGGTCTCAGAATCTGTCGGTGTACGGACCCACGAGGTGGTGACAGTCCTAAACATGTCTACGTTCCACGTCGATTCGCGACAGAGCTCTTTATGGCAGGTTTTTAATAACCAACCGTTCTGAAATATTTTTCCCATCCTGTGTTGCTGTTGCCGATGTGTTTATTGTCCTCTCGACTCTCCATCAAACCCAAACACAAAACAGAAGGGGGAACTTCCCGCCATATACACGTGGTCGACGAAAACTGCATTCCCCTACGGACTGGGCCATGGAGGATATGCCTTCAAAACGTGTGACATAAGCTCGCATCACCGACTACTGGAGAGTGAAATCCTGCTTGCTAATTTGCTGGGCGAACGTTTTACATACGTTTACCTGAGAGAGAAGATAGGGGAGATAATTCTGACATTGCAAAATAAAATAAAAAGATGGCCGGTCGGAAAATCGGCGAAAAAAGTTTCCAGTCTGCGGATTTTTGGACAGTCGGTCGGGTTACGCGCAACAAACTTATTTTTAAGGATGGCCCCACCATGTTGATGTCTGGCAATAAAGTTTAGTGCCGAAATTACATCTTAAGAGATAGGAGAAAACCTGAAATCCAAAGTGTACGGTAATTCCCCTAATAATTCGATCTCCAGAAGTGCAGCAAAAATGGCTTACATCTGGAATATTTTTCATGTCAACAGCTATAAAGTGTCACATTTTGTCAGTATATGACTTTCCTTCAATTTGAATGAAGAATGAGAATGTTACCATTTCTCTGTGTTTGAATAACAGAGTTGAAAAGTGAATTTCCTGTGATTGAATTATTAGGGGAATTACCGTAGGTCAGCTGAGATCATCAAGTGCAGATTCAAATTTTTCCATCAGATCGGCAGAAAATGTAGCTGTGGATCATGAGAGTTTTGAGGCAAATATTAAGTTCATTATTTATTCTCGATTCAGACCTGCATGCTCTTCTGCCTAAAAATGCAGGATATCTGAGATACATTATTAACATTCGAGCTCACGTTTCTCAATTGGCTGCTTCTGAGATCACAATTTTTAGCCATGATGGGAGGCACGACATGACGTCATTGACCACATGATGTCTAATATGGGCATTGGATAGTGATTTAACAATGACAACATCACAATTATATTCCCCCAGGTTGACATTGTTGATTCCTCTGGTCTGGTCTTACCTGTATCTCTGTGGCTGAAGAAGTTGGACTATGACTTGGAGTCCCGATGTCTCGCCATCCTAGAGCCCGTGGAACGATCTGTGGCCACTGTAGAATTTGACGAAGAGGTAAAATCATTATAGATATGTGTAAGGCCGCTGTCAGTTAATAGGTTGTTTAGCATGACCTTCTCCTGCTAAAACATAGATGCTAGATGCTATAATTATTAATTATTAGTTATTGAAGGTAAATTTTCTACCGTTGACTCATTCCATATCAAATCAAAATAATCTTCCATTAACCTGTTCCATAAATCAAATCATCATGACAATGTGTAGAGAGACATGTATAATCATATTTATTTTTACTTCATTTATTCCATGCAGGCAGAAGAAATATTAATGAAATAATTATTCCGTAAAGAGACATTTTAAGTTTGCTTTAATTTAATTGTAACATTCTGTAAATAGTTATGATAGATAATAAAACTCAAATACACACACATTGTGTGAACAGAAATCAAGGGAAACAACTCTTACTTGTGACTACTGTTAAAGATATCTGCAGAATTTATTACCCGAATTTTCAACGTCAGGAGTCCCCTCTTAATGAATCTTCTTTTATTTTATTTTTCTTTACACTGACTGAAGATAGGGATTCTCTGTCCAGGGCAACGAATTGTATATGTCCGTCGTCCTTTAGCTGTACGAGTAATTTCGTTGACGTGCAGGTCGACAGCCCGTTTCGTCGTCGTTGTTGTTGTTGGGAGTGAAGACGTGAAGTGCTCGACCACTTCGCTCAAAAGTGTTTCATCAGAGAAATGGATGGTTAAATTCGGCACGATGTACTGACTGATTGATGAGAAAACAACTGATCCATTAACTAAAACCATGATGGCTTTGGTACGCAACCGTCAAAACTACCGGAGTTAAAACTATTATTGCTACGTGCTTGTGACGGTCCGCTTGTGACACGAGGGAATCCCCGCTAGAGATGCATGCCGGGACTGTGCCTCGTTTTGAAATTAATGGATTCCCCAAAGAATGTGAACCAAAATGGCGGCTTTTGAGTCGATCGCCTCCACGCTGTAATGGCACGGTCAGCTCATGAGTTTTCGTGGATTTGCTTACTTATTTTTTTATGGCCAATAATTACTGATAATTAAAATACATGCGGCATTATTTATCTCCAAAATATTGATGCGGGCGGGTCATGCGAAACAACCTATCAACTGACAACGGCCTAATGGCTGGTATGGCTCCTAATTGATTTGTTCACATGTATGCTAATGAACAGTTACATCAACACTCTGATTGGCTGAATGTCCTTCCAATTGTCTCCAATGAATCTGCTGGATTTCATTTTGAAACTTTGAATCGACCAATCAGGTGTTTTCATTTTTAAACTGGAAGATGTCCCATGATGCATTGTTGTTTCTGTCATCTAGTTGTAGTTAGCTACGTATAATAAGGCACTTAAAAGGTCGTCTGGATGTTGTACTTTCATGATTTCTCAGACTCATTTTTGTCACAAAATCAACAAAATATTCTTCGTTTTTACTCCGGAGCCCATATGGGCATTTAAGTCTGTCTGTCCATCTGTCTGAACTAAAGCCAGGAAGATCTTCCGTCTCTTTTGCCTGAAGGTCAGAGTGTTAAAGTATAACCGTGGCACTTGAGTAAGTTTATGCATGGTTCGCACACTACCTTGAAAATCTTGAATTCCCTTGAAAATGACAATTTAAAATTCAAGGCCTTGAAATGCCTTGAAAAATGGAAAATCGTGCCATGTACCTTGAAAAGGCCTTGAAAACGGGAATTCTTAGCCTGTTGTTGTCAATTCTGTAAAGTTGAGATTTGTGAATGAATGTTGTATCGTCCTTTGTCATCCGTTAGCAAAAATAAGCCCCGATTATGACTAAGATTATTTTCTCAAATGGTTGTCACGCTGTGTAAAGGGAGACTATCCATGGTATACAGGTTCTCCTTAGAAATCAGAAACCTTACTTGATGTATGCTCTCGTAAGTGAGCGAAGGGTTCCCGACTGTATGAATCTCGGTCACCGCATCTGCGCAATGAATATGTATAATGTCACATGATCACGTGGGCCCGCTACATCGCGAACCCTCAGGTTTGTGTCCCAAATCTTCACCTGTTATCACTTTAATGCCAATATCCTCCATTTGGAGATCTTCTGCAAACAAAATTATCTCCCTTGATCGCTGCGTCGATCGTCCGCCAGGTGGCGTGCACTCCGCGCATGTCCATCACTCTTTTTCCTTGCAGTCTTGGTGACAAGACCTGTTTTGAGAGAGCTCCTGTAAACAGTAACTTTTGGATTGTTATAGACGCACTCTAGGGTTATTTTTTCTCTCCCGTAGTTCATTATGAACCAACGTAGTCGCCCAGCTATATAGATTTATAGGAACGAAGAATGTCGTCAGTTTTAATCAGTAAAGACTTGCATTTTTCTTTGTTTTCAAAGGTGTGTTTACAGTCACCTATGGCGACGCAGTCAACTCTGGAGAGCGGCCATTGACCTGGCAAGATGTCCAGCTGAGAAGCAAGCTACGCAGGCCCTCTTCAACGACTTGGCTGTAAACGAAGTTCCTACCAGCAACTTATCGTTAAAAACGATACTGTTGCCAGTGGAATTTTCACAACAGACCCGTGAAACTGTACAGATCACGGACACAAGATCACAGCTCCACGGCGAAACGCAGTACCCTGGAGCTACATTTTAAGATGGTGAACAAGTTACAGACCCAAGACGGCCTAGTTCAAGTTCACCGGAGAAGATGAGTTACGGACTCTATACCGGAGCCGTTACAACTACGGATCTGGGCAGACCTCGGATTACAGTTCCCGTTCATCCAAGTCTCCGCAACGCAAGAAAGACAAGTCTGCCAGCCGGGACCTGGTGGAGAACCGGGACCCGGGACAGAGCCGTACCCTGGACCTTCAAGGACCTCGACACCTTAGAGCACCGGGACTCCGACCGCAGAGCACCTCGGACCCGACCATCGGAGAGAGAGGTTACTTCCAGAGGCGGTACTACGGCCCGGAGCCGTACCTCGGGACAGAGAACGACACGGACCTATGAAGTTCGGACTTATCCAGTACGCCGAGAGGCTACGTCTCACCGGGAGTCCACACCTACAGACCACGGACTTTAGATCAGCATACGGGACCATGGCTCTGAGAGATCAGCCCAATGCAGAACTCCGAGACCCCATCAAGCCAAGAGCCTACAGAGACTACGGGATACCGAGAGAATAGGCAAAGTGCAGACCAGTCAAGCCCAAGCCACGGCGATACGGTTTACTTCTACTGCACCGGCTAGAGTGCTGACACGGACTCTACTAGACAGCCCCGTCACAGTCACGGATCAAAGCGAGTCCTCGGATACCAACTCCCGTTCATCCAAGTCCCCAAAGAACCACCGTACCCCGGAGAGACAGACGGACACGGCGAAGAAAGCAGTCCGACAATCAAGATCACGGACTCCACCACTACAGCGGGACCCCGGCTCAAGCACAGCTCACCGGGTCCACGGCACGGAGTCACGGCCCTATACGGGACGCCGGGAGTCGGACAAGCCAAAGGCCTACAGGGACCGGAGCCGTAGCACGGAAAGGGAGACCTCACGGACCTATCCAGACCGCCGTAACTCCGATACCGGAGCACTGCGGGACGAAGCTACAGCCCAGAACCGTACCACGGCCTGCAGCCGTACCACGGAACGGGATACTTCACGGACCTATCCAGCGCGCCGTGAATCTACATCTGAGAGGTCACGGACTCAAGCAGAACGGACTTATACAGATCACCGAGACTCCACATCCAAGAAGTCACGGACTTATGAGGAACGGACTCAGCCAGAACGCCGTGAGCCGGCCTCCACTCAAGTTTGGACCCGTACAACGGAACCACACCTCGGTACTACGGCAAGCAGATCTCGTAAACGAAGTCGCACACCGTTACAACGCCGAGATTCCTATCCTGTACGTCATCATCGGGAGAGGGACCATCCCAGACGTCGGACCCCTTCACCTAGTCCACCTAACCGGAGTCGGTACCATAGGTACCATACCCCGGAGCGACCTTACACCAGACAAGGAAGAAGCCGTTCACCGGTTTCCCGTCAACAAGCACGGGATAAACCGGAGCATCGGGATAAACGCACCAGAGGTGGAAAGGAACCCGTGGATCACCATTCCACTGCACCGAGATTGGTCAAGAAGCACAGTCATCTCCCGACTATACAGCCCCTTACCATGGTAGAGGTCCCTTCACCGGAGACCCATGAGATGACACGACCCCATTCTGCTAGCGACGCAGACTCAGGTTCAGACTACGAGGATTGCGCACGACGTTCCACTCACTCGCCATCCTCGCCTCATACAGAGTCACCTCCCTCCCATCAGTCGGAGGTAGAAGACAAGAACAAGGACGGACTACCGTTTAAAGCCAGGATAGCGGCGTTTCACACGCTGGTTCCAGAGATGCCCAGATCGGTGGTCGGCGATGACAAGCAGCCAGCTGACCCCGTCCGGAAACGGAGAAAACTTACAGCGGCAAGCCTGGACAAAAGGCAGTCATCTCCAGGCTTCACAGCCCCTTACCAGGGTAGAGTCCCTTCATCGGAGACCCGTGAGATGACACGACCCATTCTTCTAGCAACGGTGGGAGGCCCGTTGACCGAGTGATTTAGATTCCCGACACACAGTGTTGGCTATGAGGATCACGCACGACCTTTCACTTCCTCGGCATCCTCATCTCATACAGATTCACCTCCTACGTCAGGCGGAGGTAGAAGAATAAGACATGCTACCCTTCAAAGTCAGGATAGCGGCGGTACACACGTTGACTCCAGAGATGCCCAGACCGGTGGTCGGCGATGATAAGCAGCCCGATGACCTCGCCGGGAACGAAGAAACTTACTACGACACCTCTTTACGGTTTTAACAAACCTTCTGAGGAAGAAGCTGCGCCAACCTGCGCACCATCTCCAGCATCAGTCAACCTATACGACGCACTGGATCGACAATTGGAGACTTCGTCATCTCTCCAGGAGCCCGGTCCTTACAAGGCTTACACTCTTCACGGAGACAATCCACCGTTCAGGGCCCGAAGTCTGAACCGGATCTTGACAGACTGTTGAACTTCACGAGGACACCAGTGGGGGTACTTCAACAGAGACAAGCCTGGGCTGTGGAAGATATGATGCTGACACAACACAGAATTACATCATACTCTGATTGGTTCCTGACGGCTATTTTCAAGGGTGATTCAGGATCCAGACGTGAAGCATAAGCGGGATCATTGACCCTTTTCACGGGCCAAGATGGAATTCTTCGGCGCCTTATCGACTCTCACAGAGGAGATCGCCACGGAGGGTCTTTCCGGTCAGAACTCGGACAACCCAAGCAAGATGCTCAGAGTGGTGTTTCACCCTTACAAGAAGGACAGTTCCAAGGTAAAGAGGGAATCTTCCGACCGAGACAGAGGTCAACCTCGTCAGTCAGAATTGATGGTTCTCAAGCTTCACCTTCAAACCACTAGTCATCCTTTCATCCTTCCCAAGCTTCGAGTCTTCACTCACCTGATTGTAGAACGGTCGACCCTGATGATATAGAAGATCAGCGTCGAAGAAGTCAGTCCTTACGTGACGTCTACTCCAGATCCCGACACTTCATCTGACGATCATCCTCAGTCCTCTAAGAGCCGGATCCTACTCCTCATCGGATAATCTAGGACTCCACCTACACCCGACATCATGATCAGGGGAATCTATTTCGGGAGAAACGGCTAGTCGGTTTTGACTTAACACGTTTTTTCTTTGGAATGAGACACCCAGTCTACAGTGGGCAAGCCTAGGTTCACATTGAGGTCCCTTCCAAGACCAAGTCAACACGGACCCGGACACTGGAATAGGACACGAGGATAGTCATCTCTAATCCGGAATGCGAGCTAGGACTCCAGAACAGAACCTCGGACTCCAGCATTCATCGGGATGACAGTAGAGACCGGACCAGACGACGGAGCCGGACACTTACTGAGCATATTCGACTCCACAGGAGTTGGACTCCGACTCCCGAGTCATTTTTCGACGTTTCCAGAGGCCTTTTTCGAGTTTCGCCTCGATGATCATGGCGGTCCAGGGATATTTCCTGGGACCCCACGGATTATGTAGTACGGCTATATTCAAGCGACAGGCAGGTTTCCGGCATTGGAACCTACACCGAGAACCAGACCATCAACACCATGACCCAGAGGTCCGTGGGATGGAACTACAGTCTACTACTCACCCGGGACCTAGCACAGTTTGGCTAGCTCCAGGTACTCCTCATTACAGTTTCTCAACTACAACTGATCCTGAGCGCAAGAACAAGCAATATAAGGATGCTCGTCCCGGAACATCTTCACCCCCTTCCAGAGTGGCGATGCCTGAGGCAGTTTCAACCAAGCACATAGAAGTTCACATTCACCGATGCGGAATTCATAGCTTAGAGGGGTCCATTAGTCCGGCAACAGATAGCCGACACATCACATGGATACCACGATAGACAAGCAACGCATCATCTTCCTTAGGGATATCTACGCTAGAAGGCGGTCCCCCTTGGAGGTTGCGGTTGTACAACACATCAGCACTGATTACGAACGTTCAGTACGGTCGTCAGTTACGTCAAGTTTGGGGGGAGCAAGATTCCAGTCACCATCTTCTAGAAACATCGACACTGGTCCTAGCAGCATGGTATCAGCAATACCATGTCACAACACCATGTGTTTCACATCACTTCAGGGTTCCCGCCGACAGCTTCCTCCAGGTCCTACAGGGTACTACAACCGGAAGTTCACTTTTCCACGGAGGCACCGGGACCCGCTACGGCCGAACCCCCACGTCTGCTACGGTCCAGATTTTCCTTGCAGACCAGGGTTTTTTCTCCAGGACCAATTGTACAGACAATGACAGCAGCAAGCGACTATTTACTGTACAGTCGCATCAAGCCCGGAGAATGTACTATAGTAGAGGACCTGTGGCCAACACTGTTTCTGTTCCAGCAACAGCTGGGCTTTCCTTCTGCATTAGGGCAGAGAATCTCAGTCAAGCAGTACACAGGGGTATCACTCAGCATCATCCAGAGCTGTCAAGTTCACCCACGGAACCGACTACGTTCCAGCATTTCGGCTTTCCAGGGTCTTCACCTCACAGTCTCGCCGAACACATCAGTTACCACCCAAGGGAACCTGGATGTGGTACTAGGGCATTCTTGCGCCTGCCATTCAACCAGTTCTACCAACTACAGTCAAGATCCTGTCCTGCAAGACAGATCCATGACAGTCTTCACTACGCAATCAGAGCATTGCGCAGCAGAACCTAGTTCCTTGACAGGGATGACAGACTGGTCAACCAGATCCTTTCATCCCATCCCGGATTTCGTCATTTAGAACGATTCCACACGTCGGGGACCATACATCCAAAGACTGTACCAGATTCCAGCGCTAACAGGTTTCGTGTACCTGCTGGAGGAGAAGAGGTTTTTTATATCCAGTCAGAGGTAAAAAAACCAGTCAGAGGCCTAGAGCACTCTTCATAGAACCGACAAGAGGTTCCAGCTGTCTTCCTCTCTCATCACTTCTAACAGACCCATCAGCGGACATCACTAGTCCATGATCACCGTCTGGGTTGAAGAAGACTGCCGACTGGGTTAACCAACTCGCCATCAACGCTCCCTCTCCTTTATGGAGACATCGTCTCACAAGATGAGCCAGTGTGACGCCCGGGCCACTTTGGGGAAAACTTATCGTTAAACGATACTGTTGACACCTGCGCTTGGACGATCAATTCAACTCATACTGATTGCTATCTTCAGACATGTCTGTACAGACAGATAGGATGACTACACTGGACCTATAGCTACAACCTAGGGTATAGTCTACCACTCCTATCAAAAAAGGGGGGGGCACCGATCAAGCAAGCAAGATCCCGACAATTCGGTAAGTATAGAAGACATACCATGCCAGAGACAAAGGGACTTCAAGACATCACGATGGCATCTGATTATCTAGCTAAGTATGCGAGCAAACGATGGAACAGAGTCCACCTCTCGCCGCATTACTTGTAATACCTTGAGCTCCCTACGCTTCTATACGACACGGGAATTATCAGGATATTATTAAGCATATTAGATTTACAAAATCAGAACAAGGCGTGCTCCGCTTAATCCAAAAGCAAGTCACAAGGCCGGCTACCCAACCTCCTCTGTTGGGAGTCTGGCATTAAAGTGATAACAGGTGAAGATTTGGGACACAAACATTAAACATTTATAAATAATGTTGGTGTTTGTTACCAAATCAAACCTGTTATCAACGTTGATTTGCCCAACCCATCCTCCCCTCTTTGCTCGGCCTTGACTCAAAACAGGCCTTGCTCAACATGGGAAAAAGAGTGATGGACATGCGCGGAGTGCACGCCACCTGGCGGACGATCGACGCAGCGATCAAGGGAGATAATTTTGTTTGCAGAAGATCTCCAAATGGAGGATATTGGCATTTAAGTGATAACAGGTTTGATTTGGTAACAAACACCAACATTATTTATAAATGTTTAATATTTCC
>JAVTVY010014266.1:0-59597 GCA_036873755.1 Hanleya hanleyi | reverse complement strand
TTTGTATGCCTGCTTTCTATACTATGGCCAAACTGCGCATGTGCAGAATGATGAGACTAGACACCAGTCCAATCCGACACTACCCCGACAGAACTTCAAAATAAGGTCTCACACCGGCCAATCGGACCACTATTGGTCCATCTCGACCTCAAAACATCAATTCAACGTCCTTTTTCTGCTGCGCATGGGCAGATAGACGATATTTCCACCCCACACCCATCGTCACGATGACACCTCATACGACCTAATCTTACCACTACGGGTCCACCTAGACCCCAAAACGTCCACCCCAGCGCTACAGTGCACATGCGCACAGCAATTTTTCAAACAAAATTCAACGCATGGCCTCGAGACCCCGCCCATCGTATTCTACAGCTCGAGATGAAGAAAACAAGGGGCCACACCCCATACCGCAAATGTCCATGTGTGGGTTTCCCATTAGGTTAAACACTCCCGCTAGGACCAAGGGGATTTCCCTTCTCTCGCTGTACGGCTATGTGGAGAAACTGAGGTTTCCCCAGTTGCCATTTATGCTGGGCATAGTGCTGGCGATATTGTCAGAGACACTGTGTGATGTCGACGTGCATTCCGGGAGATTAACAGTGGAAGTCACTGGGATGTGACCCTTGACCTGGATGTGACCCTTGACAAAGACGTGACCCGGATGTCATGTGACCAAATGTCACGTCATCGTGACGTCAAATCCACATCACTCCACAACGTCATCAACCTCATTTTTCCGACAGAATTTGATATCTTCCTACTACTAACATTTTATAGTACATGATGATTTCGGACCCTCAAAGTATAAATATATCCCTTCTCTCAACAGCTCAACCCTGGCCATTGGTTCGGAACCCTAAAAATAATAAAAATAAACTTCGACTGAAGTTCTGGTGTCGTCCTTTCACAACTGTTCCATTTGTTCATTTTGGCTGAAGTCAACATCTTGATCAGCATAACAATTTTGATCTAAAACATATAGTTCTTCTTCGATCCAGTGTCTATAACATGAAAAATGGAGATCACAGGGACAAGAAAAGTTCCCAGGTGATAACAGAGAGAAAGAGAGACAGATAGTATTATATTATGTCAATTGTTTTCTAAACAAAAACAGTCAAGCAGCAAATATCAAGTCACCACACATGCTTGAACTACCACTCAGATGGCAAATATCTAGTCAATACACATGCTCAGACAGGTGAAAAATATCAGGTCATTACACATGGTTAACTACCAATCAGATGGAAAATATCAGTACATGTTCTAAACTACCAGTCAGATGGCAAATATCAGGACAAATGCTAAACTACCAGTCATATGGCAAATATCAGGTCAAATGCTAAACTACCAGTCAGATGACAAATATCAGGCCATTACACATGCTCAACTGTATGTCAGATGGCAAATAGTAGGCTACTACACATGATAAACTATCCAGTCAGATGGCAAATATCAGGACAAATGCTAAACTACCACTCAGATGGCAAATATCAGGTCAATGCTAAACTACCAGTCAGATGGCAAATATCAGGTCAAATGCTAAACTACCAGTCAGATGGCAAATATCAGGTCAAATGCTAAACTACCAGTCAGATGGCAAATATCAGGTCAAATGCTAAACTACCAGTCAGATGGCAAATATCAGGTCAAATGCTAAACTACCAGTCAGATGGCAAATATCAGGTCAATGCTAAACTACCAGTCAGATGGCAAATATCAGGTCAAATGCTAAACTACCAGTCAGATGGCAAATATCAAGTCAAATGCTAAACTACCAGTCAGATGGCAAATATCAGGTCATTACACATGCTTAACTGTATGTCAGATAGTAAATAGTAGGTTACTACACATGATTAACTATCAGTCAGGTGAACTAGAGCCTTAGGCACTGAAACGGGGCTATTGTAATGTCAAAATAGGCGGTTGGAATAATTCCACTAACTCTTTGATGTTTCATCCCATGGGGAAGAGCCACAAAATTTGTCCAGTCTCACACAATTCGCTCAACAATGATCTCTGAAGAAATAGTGTAATGGTACATGTACATGTATATATTGAAAAAAAACTTCTAACAGATGAGACAAATTCCTTATTTATTGCGAAACCGATTTAATGATGTGACAAATAATGTCTTCTCTGCATGTTACCAATATTTGTGAAATATTTAACTTTTTCAGCAGAGGATTATAGAAAGCATATCCATCAGCCCATCAGCAGTAAATGACAAAAATTCAGTATTGGGATACAATGTAAAAGTCTTATCATCAGATGGACTGGAGCTATCTGGGATTCATCCTCTCATAGCATCATATTATATACATGTACCTCCTGCTGTCAGTTAGTACACCCCCAGTTTGGGAGGTTACAAGTGTAAACACTGAATTACAAATGCTCACAACAAGTACATGTAGGTGACTGATCAATTATATTTAAACAGGATGCCTGCAATTGGCCCTATACAGCCAAGTGAATGGAGCTACTGACCTGGGTCATGCATGTGTATGCAATTCCACCTGGTATAGAGGGTCTGCTGGAGGGGAAGTGTGTGTCTAAATCCCCAAGTTACATATTGTGAATACAATTCTCTGCAAGAGTGGAAGCCTAGAAAACTAGAATTTCTTGCCGCCATGGTAAACTTATGATAAGTATGGCTTAAATTATTTTTTTCTGCATATATTAAGTGTACTGGATAAAGTTTTTATCAGCCAGCGATTTATGACATCCTCTCAGGAAAACTCTCTACGGCAACCCCAGAATGGTATCCATATTGTATTCATGCTCTAAAACAGAAAAACTCTGAGAGAAAATGACATCTGAGCATACATAAGAATATCAGAAAATATTTAACTTCACTAATATAGACCTAGTGGTGCAAAATCTAGTCAAATAGTTGACCAAACTATCTGCAGTATCTCAATAACTTGAGGACTCTTTTTTTCTGCTCTTCTTCTCAAAACCTAAAGCAGTTCAATAAACTTGTGCTCAAGTTTTCTCTCAGTATTAGAACAGGACCATTAGACCCTACGGGTCTACATCGCCCCGAAAAATATCGGTACACATGCTAAACTACCAGTCAGATGGAAATATCGGATCACTACACCTGCTGTGCTACCAGTCAGGTGGCACATATCAGGTCACTACATATGCTTAACTGCCAGTCATGTGGCAAATATCAGGTCACTACACATGATTAGCTAAGTCAGGTAGCAAATATCAGTAGACATGCTTAACTACCACTCGGATAGAAAATATCAGGTGACGACTATACATGCTTAATCACCAGTCAGATGCAGAAAATCAGGTCGCTATACATGCTTAACTACCAGTCAGGTGGTAAATACAGGTCACATGCAAAACTACCAGTCAGATGACAAATACTAGGTCACTGCACATGATTAACTACCAGTCAGGTGGCAAATATCACTACACATGCTAAATTACCCGTCAGATGGCATCACTACACATGCTGCACTATCACTCAGATGACAGATATCAGGTCACTACAAATGCTTAACTGCCAGTGAGATGACAAATATTACGTCACTACACATGATCAACTACCAGTCAGGTGGCAAATATCAGGACACATGCTTAACTACCAGTCAGACGATAAATATCAGGTCGCTATACACGCTTAACTACAAATCAGGTGGCAAATATCAGTACTCATTCTAAACTACCAGTAAGATGGCAAATATCAGGTCACTACAGTACCACATGCCTAACTACCAGTCAGACGATAAATATCAGGTTGCTATACACGCTTAACTACAAATCAGGTCGCAAATATCAGTACAACTGCTAAACTACCAGTCAGATGGCATATATCAGGTCACTACACATGCTGCACTATGAGTAAGATGGCAAATATTAGGTCACTATATATACACATACTTAACTACCAGTCAGGCGACGAATATCAGTTCACTACATATGCTTAATTATTAGTCAGATGGCAATTAACCGGTCACTACATGTGCTGCACTATCAGCCAGAAGACAAATATCAGATCACTACACATGCTTAACTACCAGTCAGGTGGCAAATATCCGTACACATTCTAAACTACCAGTCAGATGGCAAATATCAGGTCACATGCTAAACTACCAGTCAGATGGCAAATATCAGGTCACATGCTCAACTACCAGTCAGATGGCAAATATCAGGTCACATGCTAAACTACCAGTCAGATGGCAAATATCAGGTCACATGCTCAACTACCAGTCAGATGACAAATGTTGTGTCACTACACATGATTAACTAACAGTCAGATAATTGCAAATAACAGGTCACTACATGTGCATAACTACCAGTCATATGGCAAATACCAGCTCACTACACATACTTAACTACCAGTCAGGGGGCAAATATCAGTTCAATACATGTGCTAACTAGCAGTCCGGTGGCAAATATCAGGTCACTACACATGCTGAACTATCAGGCAACTGACAAATATTAGGTCATTGCCAATGCTTAACTACTAGTCAGCTGGCAAATATCATTTCACTACACATGCTTAACTATCCATCAGATCTATTGCAAATATCGTGTCACTGCATATACTTATTAATTACCAGTCAGGTGGCAAATATCAGGTCACTGCATATGGTTAACTATCAGTCAGATGGCAAATATCAGGTCACTACACCTGCTTAACTACCAGTCCAGTGGCAAATATCAGGTCACTACACCTGCTTAACTACCAGACAGATGGAAAATATTGGGTCACTACACATACTTAACTGTCAGTCAGACAGCAAACATCGGATGACTATATGAGCTTAGCTACAAGGCAGGTGGTTGATATTCAATATTATGCCACCACATGTGTTTTACTACCAGTCATGTGCTAAATATCAGATCAATGAATGTGCTTAACAGCCAGACTTAATATTTTGGAGCAGTGAATGTGTTCCATTTATCCATCTACTGGTTCTCCATTGAAAAATTCAAATACGCAAAAAGCAGAAGATCTATTTATTTCTCAGGAATGACGTCATCAGCATAGAATTACATAAAAACTGTATATAGAGGAGATATATAAAAAACATCTAGTAAAGTTTTTGTCAATCACAGCTTCCATCTTTCCATCCATCTTTCCATCTCTCGTCAACTTTACGACAGTCAAACTCAGGTTTCCCCAGACGACGGTTCACATCGTTATGAAGTCGACAAAACCACTGAGATAAAGTATGTCTGCTACTGGTATCTGGTGTGTTGTTCTTGAGTCTGGAATAGTTAAAACCAAAAAACAAAAACATTGTGAGTTAAAGTTATCATGCTAGATACCGACATGAATTTGTTTTATTCTTCAGATGGTATATTAATGTTACTCAAGTCTAAAATTCAACTGAAAAGCTAAGTACATGTTGAGATTGTAGTGGTATATTTAACAAGAGCCCAAGGGGCTTCAATATACACCCATATATCTGGAATTACACTGGTCCAAATTTCAAGGTTTTTTAATAGCCTTGATTCCAGTTGGTAGTTAGCAATCCAGAGAAAGGTCTACAATTTTGTGCTTCTGAGAATGTAACATATATCACATTTTATATTGAGTGATAAATTGAAATGAGCTTAACTCTTGGTAACTAATTGACCTTGAAGCAAGAGCCGAGGGCTCACATATCCCACACTGAATCGACAATAGTCAAACACAAGAAAATAGTAGTTTTCCTGCAAATGGATTCCTTTCAGACGAGAGAATTTTTCATGAAGGAAGCAAAAACTGATGAAGTAAACCTTTGTTCTTGAGTTAATAAACAGGTATGAAGTTCATAAAGGACCCCTCTCCCCGTTAAATTAGTAAATGTATGGTTTTTATTTCACAACAGTTTAAATGTAGCTGTTTCAAACATGGGATTCAACTTCACAGGACAAATATACATGTAGGGGAGAGAACTCTGAATATTCCAACCTAACACATATAGTCCGCTAAACTGGATTCAGTTTCAGGGGACTGTGACATTGACCTTCGACAAATTATCTCAAAATGTATGGCTCCTCTTTGCCATGCGAGTAAGGTATATTCAACGTTTGGTACCTATCCATACCTTGAAACTAGAGATATCGTATGGACAACAAATGTTAACGGAGGAAGGGACAGAACCCAACATGGCATTACACGACCTCGTATTCGACAGGCATATGAAAATGTGACTTTGAATGATTTCTTGATTTTGGGGTCACAGTGACCTTGACCTTTGACCCACATTTTGGTATGTAACACATCATGTCCCTCTTATGTATCTACTGGCAGAAAAAAAGTTATTTTTCATGATTTCCTGATTTTGAGGTGACCTTGACCTAAATTTTGGTACATGACAAATCGTCTTCCCTCAATGTATCAATGGACACAAAAAAATCATGATTTTTATGAATTTCATGATTTTGGGGGTCAGTGACCTTGATGTTCGGCCATGACCTACATTTTGATACGTGACACATCATGTCCCCCTAATGTATCTACTGACACACAATAAGTAATTTCCAAAGATTTCTTGATTCTGGAGTCACAGTGACCTTGACCTAGACTTTGGTACATGACAAACCTTCTCAATGGACACAAAAGAAGCATGATTTTTAACAATTTCACAATTTTTGGGGTCACAGTGACCTTGACCTACATTTTATTATGTGACACATCGTGTCCCCCTAATGTATCTGCCGACACAAAAAAAGTTATTTTTAATAATTTCCTGATTTCGGGGTCACAGTGACCTTTGGCCTTGACCTAATTTCTGGTATGCGACACTTCATTTCTCCCTATTGAATCCACTCACAAAAAAATTAATAATTTTTAATGATTTCCTGATTTTTAGGTCACACTGACCTTTGACCTTGTTTCTGGGGTCACAGTGATGTTGACTATTGACCTGGATCTAAATTTTGGTACATGACAAAACCGCTCTCCATAATTTCTCAATGGACTCAAAAGATCATGATTTTTAACAATTTCATGATTTTGGGGTCACCTTGACCTAAATTTTGTTAGGTAACACATCGTGTCCCCCTAATGTATCTACTGACACAAAAAAAATTTTTTTTAAATAATTTCCTGATTTTGGAGTCACAGTGACCTTCACCTATTTTTCGACACTTCATTTCCCCCTATTGAATCCACTCACAAAAAATTAGAAATTTTTAATGATTTCCCAATTTTTCGGTCACACTGACCTTTGACATCGACCTACATTTGGTACGCAACACATCGTTCCCACCTAGGGCATCCACTCACCAAAAATTAGAACTGTAGATAAAAAACTGTCATTGATCAATGATTTCCTGATTTTAGGTAACATTTTAGGTCTTTGACCTCTGACCTCGACCTTCATTTTGGTATGCGACACATCGTCTCCCCGTAGGGTATCCACTCACCAAAAATTGGAACTGTAGATAGAAAACTGTCTCAGATATAGACCGGACACAAGGGACGGGCAGACGGGCAGACAGACGGACGGAACCCGCCATCACATAATACGTCCGCCTTTTGGCGGGCGTATAAAAAGTTGAGAATATAAAACAATATCATCAAATTTAGTTTCTCTTAATACCATACCCGATTTACCTGCCGGGGTTGAAATGTTAGAAAATAATTACTTGTCTCAGGTGACAGGTGAGCACATTTTTTACTTTTCTCCTCTGAATTCGACTTGAACACTAAAATATAGACCAATAAATAGAGGAGAAAATGTTGTTCATAGGAAAAAAGGTTCAGTTATGTTATCTGTTAGGAACTCCGTTTCTGTCAGTTTTTAAAACAATCATAAAAAAAAATATATCTCAAACTACTTTTTCTACTTGTCACCTGGGATTTTTTTTCTACTTGTCTCTCACAAATTTCACATGTCAGAGACAGGTAATAGGTGTTATTTCGACCCCTGTACCTTGAAACAAACACTTACTTTTCTCGGAGATCTTCAGCACATTCTTCACAAGGGAAAAATTTTGAAAATAGATGAACGAACTGTCTCATTTCCTTCTGTTGTTGTTGTGATGGAGAATCTGGGTAGTAAGCTGCTGTGGTGTGTAAGAATGACCATGTGTTACGACCCAGTTCAATTCGATCCAATGGACAATCAGCACGACTTTCCACGGCAGTTTCCATGGCTGGCTGCTGGAAATAATAATATGAAATAATTTGCAACAACAGCACACAGTATACCATATATAAACTCGCTGAGTGACATTTCCGAAGTGGGGAACCAATCTAGAAGAGCTTTTCCATAAAGTATCGCATACAATATGATGGGAGATTACATACTTTTCCAAAGGAAGTATACTATAAATTCAATGTTGTCATATTCCATGACTTATAACTCAACCAATTAATGTCAGAAAAATAATACGATATTCAAAAGATATATGTTATGTAATTCCTAAAAAGTTTCCAAAATATGACCTGAAGCGGACTGGCCATCTTGGATTGATATGAAAACCTAATAAGGTATCAATCTCCAGAATCACTAAACTGATCTATAAGATATGTGCCACAGATGATCAATGGGTGGAGGTCTCGTGAATTTCCTCATTTGAAGTTCTTCCATAAGCAAATTTGGCCATTGTTGACCATTCATAATCATTGGATTTTCTCAGCAATCAAAGATTGTCACCAGGCTTTCAACTAATCGGCTTCAGGTCATTTTTGGAAACCTTTTTAGGAAACTAAATTAGTCATACTAGTAATGAATTGAACTGATTATGCAGCTTCACTTAAGTCCAAGCATAAACAGGACAAGATGAGAATGATTGGGCCACGCTTGTCAAGTGATCGTAAAGCCTCAAGTAAAGTTTCCATCAAATGAAAGACCATTGCAAACAATGCGGAAATATTGATTGTAATTGTTTACGATTTTATTACACAGAGTAAACTGCAAATAAAGCATGGTATTCTATGGTGGTCTGTTGCAATCATATTTAGGTCCAGTGATGTCACACTGCCTTAATACATATCAAACTGTGTATGCACTTTCCAATGCTTGATTCAAGCTTAAGGTGTGTATACTTTAAGTTTCAACACAAACTCACTGTTCCAGTGTGCATGTTTCACCAAAATCGGGGAAATTAAATGCAAGATTCAAATTGACTTGACTCTTATGAGTTACCATCTCCCCGATTTTGGTGAAACATGCACAATGGAACAGTGAGTCTGTGTTGAAACTCTGAAATTAGGTGGTCTCTAATCGCTGATAGAATTCACTGGGGGTGTATCCATAGTTTGATTGTTCAAAATGCACGCTAAATTATCTGTAGTTTCGCAATAGTGCGATTGTTTCAAGGTACTCTGATCGTGGTGTCAGAATTTCATGTTATAGTTCACTGTGTGTAAATACGAAATGAAAGATGTGAACGGACACGCTTTGGTCTACATCTTTGAATTTTGGCATCAAATCACTTCAAAACTATATTCAGAAGCTATGACAAAAACACCCCTGAGTTAGTATACACAAGTGTTTGCATGCACATTCATCTTCCCAGCCAAGCTTTGCGATGTAGTTGACTTGGCTGGTGAAGATGCTGCACATTATGAATATTTGAAGAATTTCGCGATATAGTGCTTGTATGTTATTCAATGGGCGGTCACGTGATCTTGGGTTTTATACCGCTGACGTGATTATCATAGCGATGTTATTGAAGTTTCCAATCTCTCTGTCTCTAAATCTCTGATGAAGATCAACGAATGTGATCTGTGACTATCAACCACAGACATTATTGAGGTAATCTATAGGCATATGCATGTGACGAAAGAAAAAAAATCTCCATGCAGTGATGAGCTTATATTTGCATTTGTTCCTTATTTTACGATTAGTTTAAACAATATATTTTATTTCAGTTATGGATTGGTGAACAGGACAAGCCAGTGTATCAACACCTCTCGGTAGATACTTCATGTAGGAAGCTATTGTCTGAGTCTTTGTGCAGCTGAAAAGGCTCAAGTCTAGACACATTGTTGTCCCCAGACTTGGCTATTGTATGCATTGTCTGGTGATTCTTACATGGAGTATGAACCCACATCTCGGATGGGAGCACAGACAGAAGCCTTCAGGACAAAAGCCCACAAAAATCAAGGTTCTAATGTCAACAGTGCTCCTTATTTTGCCGACGAAAGGATTCGGATGGACTCGCTCATTACCGAACAATATGCAAATGAGAGCCTACTTCACAGGAATAATTTATGGAAACACTTTTTATATGACAATATGTAAGTTCCATAGTATTTATCATATCACAATTGGCATGATTGATGGACAGTTGACTGTATTTAATTTTCTATCTTGTTTTAAAATAATTAGTACTTGTAAATCTATATGAATTGAACAAAGGAATGTATAAAATACATCTTCTTGAGACAAGCCGTATCCTGCCACATTAGCTCTACTCTCCCACATGTAAGGACTGGTCTTGTCTTGGCAAGACGAATGAAATATAAATAAAGCATTGTGTTGATGGGCTGCAAAATGGGAAGCGGCCTGATAACTACTGGTACATTTCAATGTACCAGGCATGTGTCATTACCGAAGCTACTGTCTGTCCCAGATAATATATCGGAGACGTTTTCGTCGATATTTCTGAGACAATTTATCGTACAACATTGAAACTTCACACAGTATAATCTAAAAAATACTAATTTTTCCCCCATATTTCATTAAAATCTGTTGAGAATTGACAAAAGTCACCAATACCTAGTACCATGTTATTTTGGGACCACGATGACGTTGATCTGCCAATGTTATAACATGCAGGCTTGACGTCATGATGTCAAAAATTTACCCACAAATCTCCCATCTAATTTTTGTTTTCGCGATTTATTGAGAACTACTGGAAGGATTTTCTTGATAATTTGGAATAAAATTAGTATTTTTTTAGATTATCTCCAATGTGAAGTTTCAATGTCGTCCGATAAATTTTCTCCGAAATATCGCCGAAAACATCTCGGATATATTATGTGGGACAGAGTAGTTATAATTTAGTTATCATTTTCCCCAATTCTATTGGCATATTATACCATTAATTAAAGGATTTTAATCACTATTTTTTTCTCTCTGGAATATGTGCCAGAACAGTTAGTACTTAATTAAGAATTTTTTTAAAAAAAATTTCCTTGTGTCCTGTGGGCATATTTAAGCTTTTTTGGCAGCTCTATTTAGCTCCCAGTCAGATATGCATATTTGTGAAATGAAAGCGAGGCCGCCAATCTGTGACGTCACAGGCGCGAGAGCTCGCTAATGACAGATAGCAAATTAGTATGAATTACATACTGGGAGAAATTTCTTTTAGTGGCATTTAGAAGTTGGGAAGTAGATAAATAAACAAATTACTTATGGATAACAACTTCTAGTTTATTCGGGACGACGTTTTGATACAGGTATCGTTCTCAAGACAATGACATCAATAAATAAATAAGCAGTATATATTCATTCCCAGCGCGTATGAGCTACTGTTCCAGGAACCCCACCATGCCTTGAAGCCCACCTTGTTAATTAATCCAGCCATCTCCACAAGCCTAATCCTGTCCTATTAAATATTTCTCACCTGGTATAACACTATTGTTATAATACTGTTGACATTTACTCAAGGAACTGTATATATACTGCTTCTTCACAATTCGACTCGAGAATACTAGCGCCTAATAAATAGCAGTGTGAATTGACTCCAAAATGCCGTATTGTGCCGCCTACGGTTGTACAAATGAGCAGGAAAAAGGTTGTGGGTTGGATTTTTTCTCGTTTCCTGTGGAGACCATCTGTCGGAAAAAATGGGTGCACTATTGCCGTCGTGTATGTTATATAATATACTCCATCCCCAGGGCTTCGTGTTTAGAATTAGTGCACGAGCTAAAAATAGCTTACGTCAAATTATTTAGGAGAGGGTATTTGAAATCAGGCGAGTGGTTGCAATATAATACAATATAAAATATGACCGTTTACGTGAGTTAAATATCACTCTCGTGACATGAATTTACTAGACTGTTTGCGTGCAGGTGGGCTATCTGATAATGTCACCAACACCCGTTGTGCGAGAAATTGCCCCTTATCTGCGAAAAGTCGGGAGCAGGACCGCTAGAAAGTCGCAATTTGTTCTTTCCTATCAATTACGCTAGCTGGATGGCATATTCCTACTGAAAATAATTTATTGAACACAGATTTGCCAGAAGTAAAAACAAAATGAACTAAATATTTTTGGTAGATAATATATAACGTCGTACTTTCAAACTGACCTGAACGAAAGAGAAAACTGGCGTACGTCTCCGTGTTGAAATTTCACCAGCTAGGCCTGGACTAACAAATTATTTCTAACAAATTATTATCCTTGTCTAAATATTTATTCATTCTGTGCATAGGGGGCCTATATATAACGTCCGGCATAGATAATAAATAACATACCAGTATGTGTTTACATGTCGACCTTGTTCCGTGTGGGACGGTTCATATGTTTCAGATTCGCTTTCCCTCTGTTCTATCTCATTTCGGTCGTTTGGTATGGGTTCAAACTGATACGGCAGAACGTCGAGATATCCGTTTATGTCGTCTGTATATAGATCATCATCACTGGCATATTCCTCCATGGTTTCGAATCGTTTTCGATTAATTATACAGCGATATACGCGATGGAGTAATCGCAAATCCACAGCTTAATATATAGCGCTGACAGCTATCTACAGGAGACGCTCGCCTGTCTGACGTCACAAGGTCACGTGACGCCTAAGCTCATTAACGGGTTAACTGGCGGAAATTGAGCTACAGGTCTTTGATTAAAAAGGCTTAAATACGCCCACAGGGGACAAGGAAAATTTTTTTAAAAAAATTCTTAATTAAGTACTAACTGTTCTGACACATATTCCAGCGAAAAAAAAATAGTGATTAAAATCCTTTAACTGAAGAGCTTTTGTCCAGAATCCAAATAAGCCTGTGAGCTATTGTCCGAAGGGCTATTGTCACTGTGGGCTCGTCCTGATCATCTTCACAAGTCCAGGTAGCCAAGTTGAGATGGTTTCGTTCGTTCCAACTACGCCATGATGCCTCTCCAAGAACTTACATGTACACTCCGGGATCACATGGCTCCACGGGTCGTTTGGCTCTATCCGGCAATAAAACAAACCCTCCCAGCTCTCTGTCCATTTGTTTTATCGAGTTCGGCAAAGAGTATGATTGCCGTGAAGGCTCATCCGTCTGGAATCAGTCTTCAAGCATCAATGGTCGGTTGAATTCTCCACCATTACCTTCGTACGGCCAGCTGATCACGTGACACGTACAAATATATTGCGGAGAATTCAACCGACCATTGATGTTTGAAGACTGATTGCTGACGAATGAGCTCTTCAAGCCAATCAAACTCTTTGCCGAACTCGATAAAACAAATAGACAGAGCTGAGAGGGGTTGTTTTATTGCTCGATAGAGCCGAATGACACATGGAGCCGTATGATCCCAGAGTGTACACGTAAGTTCATTGAGAGGCATCATGTCATGGTAGGAATGAACGAAGCCATGTACCAACTTGGCTGAAGTCGGGGCACCGGTAATCCTAAATGGTCCCAGATGTTCACAGATCGATCGATAGAATACAAGACACTTCCCCCCCCAAACCATTTCCCCCCCGACATTTCCCCCCCGAAAAAGACATTTCCCCCCCCAAATTTTGAGTCACTTCCCCCCCAGTTTTGCCATTTCCCCCCCTAAAAAAATATGATATTCTATGGTACACATATGCATACTCGACATTAGTGTCGAATAGTTTGGCAGTGTTCTCAGGGGGAATACAAAAGAAGAAGACACACAGTTGTTGAATCATAATATGCACCTTCAATTTATTGTATAACAAATATAATCATAAGGTATAGCACCATGACACCAGCACTGATAGTGACAAAGTTTCTTTTCACCAACAAGGAGGATCTGTAGGGGTAGCTGGGATGCCTCGGCATGGAGGAGAGGGACGAGGATGTAGAACGGCAGATGGACACCATTGGCTCTTGTGTTCAACCTCCGAAAACCGTTAATGTTGGTGTTGGTGGGTGCTAATCTGCAAATGTCTGATCATTGATCAATTGTCTTGCACAGACAAGCAAATAAAGCATTATTCGTTCTCTCTACAGGAGAACTTCTTGTAATCAGTGGGATTAATCACTGAACATTAGTAGACTTTACCTTTGAAAACAAATTGCCTCACAACATGTTTATTATTTGTTATACAATAAGTTAAAGGTTCATATTATTTGACAAGTAATGCTGGGTATGCATATGTGTACCATAGAATATCATATTTTTTTTAGGGGGGGAAATTGCAAAACAGGGGGGGAAGTGACTCAAAATTTTGGGGGGGAAATGGTTTTTTGGGGGGGAAGTGACTGGGAGGGAAATGGTTTGGGGGGGAAGTGTCCTGTACCCGATCGGAATACACTGGCTCGCGAGGATGGTCCTGATGGGCTATCGTCGTGGATCCCTTCAGTTGACAATGAATGAAATTACATGTAATGTAGCAAACAATATGACGGATGGCGATTTTAGTACAAATTAGGTGGGCCCGGATTGTATCCAGTTGCATCAGAATCACCGTCACCTGACATGCCTGGTCTTGGTCACCATCTCGCACCTCAACGAATCAATATGAATATACTCACATCTTTTCTTTGAATCTTTATCCAACTCTTGAAATCTGTACACGCTCTGCAGGGTTTTTGTCCTTGGTTGTGTTCAAACGAGCCAAACACATGGTCTTCCCTGCGGGTTGCCATGTTCGACATATCTTATAGTGTTGTTGTTGTTGTTATCTATATCTCATAGGGCTTTCTATGGAGCTGTCATTCGCCAGACGCTTGTTGTCATTCATGAGACGAAGACTATCGTGTGTCCGGCTGTGTTGAAATGTTGTATTTGTTCAAATACGGATACGGATTTTGGACATAACAGTTCTCTCGTGAATGAATACAATATTACATCAATAGAATAGAATAGTTTATTTGCGTAAAAGTTGTGCCCAGCAGGGCTAAAACGCAATCATACATACATATAAAACATACACAACTACAAACATCAGACAACAGATAAAACATGCAAATATATAAAAGGGTTTCCATTTACCCGACATTAAAATAGCCATGTTAAAATAACCATAGGCATGCTTGAGTGAGGTGTATATATTTATAGGTGATCAATGATTCTATAGAACAACAAGCATGTACACTAACCGAAGAGGCTGAAACAGTCAAAGACAAATTTTGCAGTTGCTTTAATTAGCCATGATAAAATTTGACCCATCAGCAAGTTGCTTGAATAAGTTGTTAGGGTCTGCAGGTATGGGGGGTAAGCAAAGTTCATTAAACAGGACTCTCTTTGTTTTTTAAATACAGAGCAGTACATTGAACTGTTTTTCATCTCCCAAAGTGTCACATATCGTGCATAAACGATCACATCTGGGTGTGTTGGTGTAACGCCCCTTTTCGATTGGTAATTTATGAGCGCTAATTCTGAGTTTGATTAACGCAGATCGATGTTTGTTGTTTTTTGTTGCCATTATGTTACTCGCAAGGCGAGGAGCATGTTGCAATTCACTGTATGTAGAGAGCATGCTGCTATGTTTTATTTGCTCCTTCCAAGTATTGATATACATACTTTCAAATTGTTTTTTAATGAACTTATAGACGAACTGACATTATACTATTCATGTTGTAGCAATAGCACATAAGTTAGTCGCCGGTGTAGGCCTGTAATTTATGTAGTGTCGTATATTTTTTATGGAGTATCAAATCAATGTAATTATTAATTTGCGTTAAAGAGAAAAACCGTGTCGTGATAACGGTTTGCGAGAGACTTAGATCTTAAGAGACGGGATGCTATTGTGATATGGATGTACTAAATAGCGCACAGGAGTAGTAGTGTCTCCGCATTTAAAGTCATATTGACCTCTTTGCACTTAAATGACCTCAAAAATTTGCATATGACCTCTGCGACAGCCAATCAGAAGCGAGGTAACTCTGGGTCGCTATAGTTCTGGCAAAGGGCCCCTGGGAATGTATTCTTCCGCGGTGATGCGGTCGCGGAAAAAGCTTCCGCGGAGAAAAAGTAGTCCCCAGAATTCAAATACGCTGCATGGTCCGATTGGGTCGAGTGAGGTATCAAAGTGAAGCATTCGTGAAGGGGCATCTGATGGGGTGGGGCGGGGTTGAAATAGCGTCATTCTGCGCATGCACGGTGGACCAAGGGTATGGAAATAGACGTTTTCGGGTCTTTGTGGGCCACTAGTGGTCCTATGGAGTCGAGTGAGGTATCAATGGGAAGCACACATGAGGGGGCATCCGACGGGTGGGTGTGGGATTGGAATATCGGCATTCTGCGCATGCGCAGGCAGGGAATTGTGGGAAAAGGGTATGGAGATAGACGTTTTGGGATCTAGGGGAGCCCCTAATGGGCCTATGGAGTCGTATGAGGTATCAATGTGAAGCACACATGAGGGGGCATCCCCCTGGACTAGTGTCTCGGCCGTTGTCACCAGTCTGCGCATGCGCAGACAGGGAATTGTGGCAAAAGGGTATGGAGATAGACCTTTTGGGATCTAGGTAAGCCCCTTGTGGGCCGATGGAGTCGTATGAGGTATCAATGTGAAGCACACATGAGGGGGCATCTGACTGGACTAGTGTCTCGGGCGTGGTCACCAGTCTGCGCATGCGCAGACAGGGAATTGTGGGAAAAGGGTATGAAAATAGACGTTTTGGGATCTAGGAGAGCCCCTAATGGGCCGATGGAATCGTATGAGGTATCAATGTGAAGCCTATGTGAGGGGGTATCTGCTTGGACTAGTGTCTCGGTTGTGGTCATCATTCTGCGCATGCGCAGACAGGGAATTGTGGGAAAAGGATATGGAAATAGACGTTTTGGGGTCGAGATGGCCCACTCGTGGTCCTATGGAGTCGTATGAGGTATCCATGTAAAGCATTCGTGAAGGCGCATCCGATGAGGTGGGCGACACGTGGAACTGACGTTATTCTGCGCATGCGCAGTAGACAAAGTGTATGGAAATAGACGTTTTGGGATCTAGGTAAGCCCCTAGTGGGCGATGGAGTCGAGTAAGGTATCCATGTGAAGCACTTGTGAAGGTGCATCTGCCTGGACTAGTGTGTCGGCCGTGGTCAACAGTCTGCGCATGTGCAGGCAGAGAATTGTGGGAAAAGGGTATGGAAATAGACGTTTTGGGGTCGACATGGGCCACTATGGGTCCTACTGAGTCGTATGAGGTATCAATGTGAAGCAGTCGAGAAGGAGCATCCGATGAGGTGAGCAAGATGTGGAACTGACGTCATTCTGCGCATGCGCAGTAGACCAAGTGTATGGAAATAGACGTTTTGGGGTCTAGGGGAGCCCCTGATGGTCCGCTGGAGTCGAGTGAGGTATCAATGTAAAGCAGTCGTGAAGGGGCAGCCGCCTGGACTAGTGTGTCGTCCGTGTTCAACATTCTGCGCATGCGCAGACAGGGAATTGTGGGAAAAGGGTATGGAAATAGACATTATGGGGCCCACATGGGCCACTATGGGTCCGATGGAGTCGTATGATGTCTTATTTTGAAGCTCTCGTGAAGGTGAGCAAGATGTGGAACTGACGTAATTCTGCGCATGCGCAGGCAGGCCGTAGTATGGAAATATACATTTTGAGGCCGATATGCACCACTATTGGTCGGAATGTGCCTAGGGAAGTGTTATTTTGTAACTCTTGGGGTGTAGACCACGACTTGAAGGGATGTCCACGTCACCTGTGACGTCACTGGTGACGTTATCAGTGAGAGTAGTAGCGAAAGCGGGAGTTTCGGAGGTGCGATGGAGTGCATTTGGAGTAGATAACGGCCTATTTTTCCATCCAACTACCTGGTAGAGTTACCTGTGAGTGTGAGTGTATGCGCGCGTGTGAGTGAGTGAGTGAGTGAGTGAGTGAGTGAGTGAGTGTGAGTGAGTGAGTGGGTGAGTGAGTGTGAGTGTGAGTGAGTGAGTGAGTGAGTGAGTGAGTGAGTGAGTGAGTGAGAGTGTGAGTGAGTGAGTGAGTGAGTGAGTGAGTGATTGAGTGAGTGAGTGAGTGAGTGAGTGGGTGGGTGGGTGGGTGGGTGGTGAGTGAGTGAGTGAGTGAGGCTTGCACAACGCCCGTGAGGCGTCCCCAACGCCCGTCTTAACGCCACTGACGACAGTGAGTGAGTGAGTGGGATCCTACTGGACTAATGTAACGTCCGTTTTCTTCATTTTGCGCATGCGCAGTATGGTCGTAGTATAGAAATATACACATGGGAGTGTGTTTGGGGTACTCAACCCCATATGGGTCCATGGTTGTTGTTTAGTGGTGCGGGGTCTGCACAAGTGTGTGTGACGTCACTTCGGGTTTCACTAAAACTACCTCCGAGCACAGAAGAGTTCCAATTTTTCCTTAGACCTGATGCATGTACTTTCAACATCCGGGTTTCCCACCGCCTGTATGGAATGCATGTATCCCGTAGAGATACGTATAGGCGCGTATGTGTGACAGGGTCTATAAAACATACTGCTCTGGATCCCACACCTCCATTCATACGGTTGCAGAGCCATGACGGACACCCGTCCCTATGCGACTCGCATTTTACAGCATGCGACCGTGGTTAATTCACTCACGGGTTACCGAGCAGTGGTTCGGTCCATGTTTTCAGATGGCGACGACAACGAGGGGCGACGCCAGATCCTGAAAGAGTTCACAGAAGCGGTCCTCGACAGAGTGCACTCGATGGAGAGGTGTGCCATCACTCACCACTACTGGACTATGACAGCCATCCTTGATGCCCGGGCTATGGACCACGAGCGCTCACGCCGAAATCAGCGACGGCTCGTTGGCCTCGTCATGGTCTGTGCCTTATTGACCCTGGCGCTGTGGCATTGACAGTAGGACCTGACTATAAATACGAGAGACAGACACAGTGTGCGTCATTCAACGATCGTCATTGGGTCAACCATGTCGCCAGTTCTACGAGCCATCCTGCCCCTTACACCCCAGGTGGGGTTACACGTCTATGAAGATCAAGTCACCATCGTGGAAGATCGGGATGTCTGTGGGTGGGGTTCGGAATCCACATCCACTACGGTTACCCTACACCGTGATGGCTGGACCAAATTTAAACGGGTGTTGAGCGGTGAGCTCGACGGAAACCTCATCCACCTCGAGAACGCCAACTACGTACACCGTGGACCCTTCTTTGCCCGTGTGGGGCGTTACCACAATCCCACGCAAAGCTTCACCCTAGACCCTGATCTTTGGACGGCCTTGGAGAAAGTGGTGCCTATTGTGGACTAGCGGTTTACACCGGACGAGCGGTCAGCTGTTCAGTTGGGATGGTCTCGTGCTATTGAGGACGCGCTGGCTGAACCCAATGAACAAATTTCTAGCAATGAACCAGACGACGATGCCATTGATTATTCGGCTAGAGTCAACCTAGGATATATACAACGGTGGTAGAACCCGAACATCAGACTTCGTTATAAATAAACCATACTCACCGGGTCCATTATCATTTTGTCACCATGAAGCGCTGGGAGAATGTGTTGGATAACTTATACTACAGTCCCGACAGTCCGGCGGCCTATAGTGCATTGTCGGCTCTCTATCGAGCGGCTAAACCCCAGGGGATACAACGGGCACAAGTTCGAGATTGGTTAAAAAACAAGGCACCTATACCTTACATCGAGCTGCCCGGCGCCATTTTCTACGGAACCGGGTCATCGTGGGAGGACTAGATGTCCAATGGCAAGCGGATTTGGCAGATATGAGCGCCTTTGCCAAACACAACGATGGGAATCGCTATATCTTGACGTGCATCGATATCCTGTCAAAGTATGCGTGGGTGGTACCCATCCGGACGAAAACGGGGGCGAATCTCATAGCGGCGTTCAAGGACATCTTCAAGAGCGGGCGCAAACCCTTGTATTTACAAACCGACGAAGGCACGGAATTCCTCAACAGAGCGTTCCAAGCCTTTCTCAAGAAACAGAAGGTCTTCTTCTTTCACACCTACAACGAGACCAAGGCTTCCGTGGTGGAAAGGTTCAACAGGACTTTCAAAGGCCGCATGTATAAATATTTCACCTATAAGAATACAAGGCGGTACATCGATGTTCTCCCGAAACTTGTCAGTGGTTACAATCGAGCCTATCACCGGAGTATACATTACCGTGACCCAACGCAATGAAGACCAAGTCCGGCGTGTCTTGTACCCCATACAATCGCAGCGAATGCCGAAGAAGGAGTTCAAGGTCGGGGACCCTGTACGGATCAGTAAAGTCAAGGGCAAGTTCGAGAAAAGTTACTTACCTAACTGGAGCGATGAGCACTTCCTGATTAAACGGCGCCTACCCCGACAGCGGCGAGTCTATGAACTTGAAGATCTTCAAGGGGAACCGTTGCTAGGGACGTTTTACGAGCTGGAATTACAACCTGTCGTAAAAACAAAGCAAGACTACTAGACGGTGGAACGCATCCTAAAAACCGAACGTCGACGTGGCATCCAATTTTATTTCGTCAAATGGCAAGGCTGGCCCAGTTCGTTCAATTCAAGGGTCGCGGCGAACCAGGTGAAACGACTATAAAATCAGACACCACCGCCATCATCTTGCATTCCACGTTCGACCATGAACACAGTGCAACCGTCTCTGAACACAGCGTTGCCCAAAAGGCGCAAAGCACAAGTGGGCTTTGTAGTGATATTGCTAACCCTGCTGGGTGTGTTGTACGGAGGTGTGTTTTACGACGTAGCCTATCTCAGCACTCTACTCATCCCACTAAAGACACAACCGCCAGCCGTCAGTCAAACCAGTCTACAGATAGCACCAGTCAATCCCGTGACCGAAACGAGCCCAGTCATCACCACCACATCACGTGTACAGGCTACAGCGAGTGTAGAGTCAACACCTACACCAAGTGCACCCACTACGTCTGAAAATCCGCCGGATTTCATCACTCACAGTGAACGCCCATCGACAACGGTACCGGAGCTCGACGCACCGACGACCGCAGTTCACTCGTACCAAATTTACAAGAGCGGGTTACCACGACAGCGGATACACCTCCAACCATGGACCCTCGGTGGCAACACCCCTTCACCTGCGTCATCGCAGGACCGGCGGGTTCCGGCAAAACGCACTTCGTCAGGAAGCTCCTCGAACACGCCGACAGCATGATTACTCCACCCATTGCCCGAGTCGTGTGGTGTTACGGAGAATAGCAGGCGGCGTATGCAGCAATGCCCCACATCACGTTCGTGGACGGGCTACCCAACCTGGCCGATTTGGAACCGGACACATTGGTGGTTCTGGATGATCTCATGGCGGAGACGGATGCGCGGGTCACCCAACTGTTTACCAAAGGCAGCCATCATCGACGTCTCAGCATCATCTACATTGTGCAGAATCTGTTCAGTAAAAACAAAGAACATCGGAACATCAGCTTAAATGCTCACTACCTGGTGGTCTTCAAAAACCCGAGAGATACCACTCAAGTACTGCACCTGACGAGACAGATGTACCCTGGACGCACTGCGTTTGAGTTGGAAGCCTTTAAAGATGCGATTTCCCCTCAGCACGGGTATATGCTCTTCGACCTGAAGCAAGCCACTCCCGACCACCTTCACCTACGGACCGGTATCTTTCCCGGAGAGACCCACCACGTGTACATGCAAAAATAATGTAAACACACCCACAGTGGTTCCCCGCAGCTGGGGTGTGTGTTTGATGTTGGGGATAATAAAATAATTAATACCACATCATGGTTGACTTTTGTCTCTGTTCAATATTCACGAGGTAGGTAGATAAAAAGGGCGGGATTGTGGGTTCTCGCATCAGTTGTACATGATGTCTGCTCGAGTACGGAAGCATGCTCCAACGCTCCGTGTATTGAAGACGGCCCCACCCGAGTTGGTTCGAACCATTGTACGCGGCGCAGACCCTGCTCTCGTGTGCCGTCTGTGTGAGATTGGACTCAATATCTTAAAAGGGAACGTACCACTGACTCCGGCTCAGAAGGCGAAGTTGGCCAAGCATAAGACAGGTCTGCGAACCTTAGTCCAGAAGCGAGTCTCTCAAACACAAAAGAAAAAGGTGTTACAGCAAGGCGGCTTTCTCGGAGCCATTTTAGCACCCTTGGCGGCTTCCGTGTTGGGTCCAGTATTGGGTGGACTGTTCGGCCGACAATGAACCACACGAAAAAAATGGTCCTCGTCGAACCTCGGCTCCTTCAAAACCTCCAATCACCGTACCCCGTACCCTCTACGGTGAAGACGATAAACACACTCGATGAAGAGATGGGTCAGATCTTACAACGACCGGGGTTAAGCGACAGTGAGAAAGTACAACAGTACAATGAAACGCTTCAGCGGTACATGACGTTCATGGACCAATACAAAACCCGCTCTACCCCAGCAGCAGCACCACCACCACCAACCTCAGCACCGCTCCAACAGCCGCTATTACCAGGGGTACCACCCACAGCCCCACAGTGGGTCGAAGACGAAGCCCTGAAGAGTGTACCTGCATCGTTCAGGAAACAAGCTGGCCTGGTATTACAACGAATGAAACAGAATCCTAACATGACTTGGAATGATAAAGGTGAACTCCTGGTACAGAATCAGGTGGTCCCCGGTACCCACATGACGGATTTAGTGAATGACCTGATGCGTCAACGCAGGTCGCACACGGATCCGCGAGGATGGGAGGTCTTCGCTCAAGGCTTGAAAGACATGCATGTACCGCAGGAATTGGTGGGGAATCCCCACTGCTGGGCCTTTATGCAGCGGACCCAGCAATCGCCGAGTGGCCCACAACCTTCTTTGGAAACCGAGTGGGAACCGGAGTCTCCCCCCAAAACATCACCACGGCGGGCACCTACTTTTTCACCCCTTTACCACGCCACCCCCTGCAACCACCAAGATCTAAGTCACTGGGACCATCACGACGATTAGCGCCCAAGGGCTGGGAGAAGTATTAAAACCAACAGCAGCAGCAGGAAAGCTCAGTCGTCATGTTTTACCTCACCCTACCCAGTAACAGCTCGGCTGATGTGTTTCCTGACAACACCTTGACCAAGTACGTGACCCAGTTACCACAAACGTTGCATTTACTTGGACGCTGAGAATTTGGACTCGTGGATATCCAATACCCTTACTCGTGGTACAACGTGCGAGCCAATGAAGTGTGGTACGAGGTGACCTACGAAGGACAAGAACCCGACTCAAACTACCCGAAGGTCAACACGATACCCCCAAGGAGTTCATGGGTGGACTGAGAAGTCTGATGCATTATAAGTCTCTACGGGACGTCACGAATACTTCACAACCCATAAAAACTTTCCCCTTCAAAAATCATGTGGACTTCGATTACAACGCACACAACGACAAGGCCAGTCTCACGCTCAGTCCCAACGTGAGTGTCGAAATCAGTCCTACCCTACAGCAAATGCTGGGTCTCGATCTACGGGGGTACGCTGGCCCCACCGGCGAGATAGACCACATCCCGATGGACATGCGTGGTGGTATGTATGGCCTGTACATCTACTTGGACGTGGTGGATGCACACATTGTGGGAGACAGCAACGTATCTCTACTACGCGTCTGCCCGGTGAAAGGCAAATATGGAGCTCAAGTCACCCACAGTTTCAGGTACATCGTTTATCTACCGGTCAGTCAGACCGATATTAGCTCCATCGTCATCGATATAAGAGACGACACCGGTCAACCGATCGCATTCGAGCGTGGGAAAGTGGTGCTGACACTTCATTTCCGTCAAGTCCGAGCGGTTCACTTTGCATAATGAAGGTGCCTTACGAGTGTGATGCACACAGCTATATGGACTATTATACCCAACAGGCCGGGGGTAGCTTTCCGGTCTTTGCAGGTACACGTATGCAACGAGGACATGGGCTGGGGAACATACTCGGGAGCATCGTCAAAACGTTCCTCCCCTTGGTGACACGTGGGGTCAAAGCGATCGGCAAACAAGCGGTACGCAGTGGACTGCAAGTGATGTCTTGGGCGGTGCGGCACCCAAAGAAGCACTGAAACGCCGAGCCAAAGAAGCAGGAGGCGTCTTGGTCGCCAAAGCACAACGCACCGTAGGGAATAAAAGACCTGCACCACCGAGACCACGCACCAGTCGACGACCGACCCAGCGACGACGCACATCGAAGACCCAGGATATCTTTTCTTAAACATGGCTTTCATCCACGCCGAGTCGTGTCCTACCAACAGTGAATTTGATTTATGGACCGTCCCACCTACTCAGACCAGTGCCGAAGAGGGCCAATGGGTGGAACATCTCCCCCTTTCCAGCATTACAGCCACAGGCCCCATTGAATTCACCATCACCAACGCAGATACGACCTACCTAGATTTAGCCCATACGTACCTATATGTGAAAGCTAAAATCACCAATAAAGATGGGTCTGTCCTCAAAGCAGATGCACCCGTGGGTCCAGTGAATCTCTGGCTTCATTCGCTATTCCAGCAAGTGGATATAGCCCTCAGTGATAAACTGGTGAGCGCCTCAACAAACACGTACCCGTACCGAGCCTACATCGAAACACTGTTATCCTACGGGCGTGACGCTAAAAAGTCGTATTTGACAGCCCCGTTGTTCTACCGAGATACCCCATGCAATATGGAAGCGAGCCCCGATAATGACGGCTATACGGAGAGAGTGGATGCCACAGCAGAGAGTCACTCGGTCGATATGATGGGACGTCTGCATGCGGACTTATTCATGCAGGACCGATACCTCTTGAATGGAGTACCTGTCAAAATACGACTAGTGCGCGCAACGCCTGCGTTTGCCTTGATGGCCCCGAATGAGGACCTCGAGTTTAACATTGTCATCCAAGAGGCCAGTCTGTTTGTACGCAAAGTGAAACCGAGCCCAGGTGTACAGTTGGGGCACATCAGAGTCTTGGAGAAAAAACCAACCCAGTACCCAATTCGACGAGTACAGACCAAGGTCTTTTCCGTCCCTAAAGGGAATATGATCGTCAATCAAGAAAACCTGTTCCTGGGGGATTTGCCCAAGCGTTTAACCCTAGCTTGTGTGGAGAACGTCAGTTATAATGGGACACTCTCGAGGAATCCGTTCAACCTAAAAGCGTTCAACATCAATTTCGTGGCCCTGCATGTGGATGGCCAACAGGTACCGGCACGCCCCTTACAACCCAACTTTGGAACGGCCAATTACATCCGGAGCTATCTGAACCTCTTCACAGCAACTGGCCAAATCAACCAAGACGAGGGAAATATGATCAGTCGAGACGATTTCGGCAAAGAATACACATTGTTCTGTTTCGATCTGACCCCACCTTAGACAACGATCATCAACTGAGTCTCGTCAAGAAAGGCAACTTACGCTTGGAATCGCATTTCGGGACACCTTTACCGAAAACCATCAATGTGATTTGCTATGCTGAGTTTGACAACATTATTCAAATCGATAAAAGCCGTAACGTCCTGTGTGACTTTGCCACCTAACATGGATACAGACCAGATACGCACCGTGCTGGAGAATGACCCAGGAACACGTATGGTCTTTCAAGGAGTGTTCGCCCGAGATGTGTTCCCATCAGACCGTGTGTATCCTGCTGCTTACGTCCTGAATACAGACCCGATGAATCGGCCCGGTCAACACTGGGTGGCCGTGTACTTGACAGAAGAGCAGGGCGAATACTTTAACCCGTACGGCCTACCACCCCTCCATCCCGATTTAACAGACTTCATGGATCAAGGCACAGAGACGTGGTGTTGGAATATCAAAACATTGCAAAGCCTGACCAGTAGTGTGTGCGGACAATATTGCTTGTTTTACCTGTACCATCGATGTCGAGGACATTCCATGCAGACGATCGTCCACATGTTTGACGAGTACCCCAAGGCCGAGGACCGAGATGTACTCGTATATGACTGGGCTGCCGTTCATTTCAATGTACAAGTCCCGTTCTGGGCTTAAGTTTGTTCACGTAAAGCCCTCTGTTCTGGGCTTCAGTTTTTTCACGTGGTTGTTCTCACGTTGTTGTTGTTCACTGAATAAAAAAATGAGATCTCAAAACTCTGTTGTGTGTGTTTTCTGTTTAAGCATAATGCCCAATGTAGGACATGTGTGGATTCAGTCCATGAATGGGTTGAGAAAATAGCCAATCAGTGGCCTAGGATGGGATGAAATATAACCCATCAATGCCTAGAAAACAATGCAAGAGCACTGCAGTAAAATAGAGAGCCAATGAAATCAGCCCACAGACCAAGTACATGCTTTGGTCTAGGGTAAGAGTGGGCATAACGGGATACATGCATTCCATACAGGCGGTGGGAAACCCGGATGTTGAAAGTACATGCATCAGGTCTAAGGAAAAATTGGAACTCTTCTGTGTTCGGAGGTAGTTTTAGTGAAACCCGAAGTGACGTCACACACACTTGCACAGAACCCGCACCACCAAACCACAACCACGGACCCATATGGGGTTGAGTAGCCCAAACACACTCCCATGTGTATATTTCTATACTACGGCCAGACTGCGCATGCGCAGACTCTTGAACACGGACAAACCATAAGTCCAGTCGGATGCTCCTTCACGAGAGCTTCAAAATAAGACCTCATACGACTCCATCGGACCCATAGTGGCCCATGTGGGCCCCATAATGTCTATTTCCATACCCTTTTCCCACAATTCCCTGTCTGCGCATGCGCAGAATGTTGAACACGGACGACACACTAGTCCAGGCGGCTGCCCCTTCACGACTGCTTTACATTGATACCTCACTCGACTCCAGCGGACCATTAGGGGCTCCCCTAGACCCCAAAACGTCTATTTCCATACACTTGGTCTACTGCGCATGCGCAGAATGACGCAAGTTCCACATCCTGCTCACCTCATCGGATGCTCCTTCTCGACTGCTTCACATTGATACCTCATACGACTCAGTAGGACCCATAGTGGCCCATGTCGACCCCAAAACGTTTATTTCCATACACTAGTCCAGGCAGATGCACCTTCACAAGTGCTTCACATGGATACCTTACTCGACTCCATCGGTCCACTAGGGGCTTACCTAGATCCCAAAACGTCTATTTCCATACTCTGTCTACTGCGCATGGGCAGAATGACGTCAGTTCCACGTGTCACCCACCCCGTCGGATGCGCCTTCACGAATGCTTTACATGGATACCTCATACGACTCCATAGGACCACGAGTGTGGGCCATCTCGACCCCAAAACGTCTATTTCCATACCCTTTCCCTACAATTCCCTGTCTGCGCATGCGCAGAATGGTGACCACGACCGAGACACTAGTCCAAGCAGATGCCCCCTCACATAGGCTTCACATTGATACCTCATACGACTCCATCGGCCCATTAGGGGCTCTCCTAGATCCCAAAACGTCTACTTTCATACCCTTTTCCCACAATTCCCTGTCTGCGCATGCGCAGACTGGTGACCACGCCCGAGACACTAGTCCAGTCAGATGCCCCCTCATGTGTGCTTCACATTGATACCTCATACGACTCCATCGGCCCACTAGGGCTTACCTAGATCCCAAAACGTCTATCTCCATACCCTTTTCCCACAATTCCCTGTCTGCGCATGCGCAGACTGGTGACAACGGCCGAGACACTAGTCCAGGGGGATGCCCCCTCATGTGTGCTTCACATTGATACCTCATATGACTCCATAGGCCCATTAGGGGCTCCCCTAGATCCCAAAACGTCTATCTCCATACCCTTTTCCCACAATTTCCTGTCTGCGCATGCGCAGAATGCCGATATTCCAACCCCACACCCACCCGTCGGATGCCCCCTCATGTGTGCTTCCCATTGATACCTCACTCGACTCCATAGGACCACTAGTGGCCCACAAAGACCCGAAAACGTCTATTTCCATACCATTGGTCCACCGCGCATGCGCAGAATGACGCTATTTCAACCCCGCACCCAGCCCATCAGATGCCCCTTCACGAATGCTTCACTTTGATACCTCACTCGACCCAATCGAACCATGCAGCGTATTTGAATTCTGGGGACTACTTTTTCTCCGCGGAAGCTTTTTTCCGCGACCGCATCACCGCCAGACCGCATCACCGCATAACAAAATGCACCATACGTGACGACCTCTCGCATACCCACTGTAACAGTGAATATGAATCACTCTTTGTGGAACTAACTGTGAATGACAGCTCGTTTGTAATAGGATTAATGTACCGTCCCCCGGGTAAAAGTGTAGATTATTTCAATTCTAGTCTTCTGGATATATTAAACATTTTGAAACCTGAAAAGAAAAATTGCATTCTAATGGGCGACTTTAATATTGACTTATTCAAAACTCAATGCCATGGCCCATCAAAACAATTTGATGAAACCATGAAATCTTTTTATTTTTTTCCTAAAATCAACAAACCTACGCGTGTAAAATCACATTCCGCAACCTTAATCGACAATTTATTCACAAATTTCCACGATGACGATCTCTGCTCCGGTATCATATTCTCGGATCTATCTGATCATTTCCCTGTCTTCCATATTAGTAAGTGCTCACAATCAACAACCACTAACACTCCAGATATCCAGTACCGTCTGATAAACTCGACTCAAAAAGCCCTATTTGAAGAAAAATTAAAACATACCGACTGGAATCTAGACTCAGAACATAATGATATGAATATCGCCATGCAATCATTCCTAGATACATTCAACCCCATCTACAATGACTGTTTCCCTGTGGTTACCAGACGCCATACTCAATTAAAAATTATCAAACCATGGATTACACCTAGTCTCCTAAAATCAATACGTGAAAAAAATAGACTCTATAGGTTGCACCTATCCGAAAAGAACGCTGAAAACTCAAGACAATACAGGCTCTATAGAAATAAATTAAATCATACCCTAAAGCATGCAAAGAAGAAATATTACGATGATAAATTCAATGAATATAATAACAATATAAAAAATACATGGAAAACTATTAACGAGTTGATGCATAAAAGAAAATCTTCTACACTTCCCCAAACCATTAACCATGGCCAAGAGACCTCCGATCCTTCAGATATAGCAAATCACATGAATGAATATTTCTGTACCATTGCCTCTGACCTAGCAGAACAAATTCCATATACCTCCGCAAATTTCGAACAATACCTTGATGGTGAGTTTCATAATCAATTATCGTTAACCCCAAGCACTCCACAAGAGATTGTTGAAGTTATTGCTCAACTAAAAAATGGTTCACCGGGAACAGATGGTATCAGAATGTCATTACTGAGACCCATTTCTAGTCATATTGCCGACCCAATATCTTCACTCATCAATTTATCTTTTCAATCAGGAATAGTCCCCAATTGTCTAAAAATTGCCAAAGTCACACCCGTGTTTAAAGCTGGCGACACCAACTCCATCGCGAATTACAGGCCTATTTCTGTATTACCGTGTTTCAGTAAAATCTTAGAAAAAATCGTCGCGAACAGAACGACTGCATTCTTGGATGAAAATAACATTATCTGTCCAAATCAATATGGATTCCGGGCGAATCACTCAACTTGTCTAGCAGTACTTTCCTTATATGACCAGCTAATTACTGCCAAAGAAGCTAAAAAATTTAGTATCACAACGTTTCTTGACCTGTCAAAAGCATTTGACACAGTGAACCATGAAATACTTCTTCACAAACTCGAGTACTATGGTTTCCGCGGAAGAGAACACGATTGGTTCCGCAGCTACTTATCGTCCAGATGCCAGTGCGTTTCTCTCAATAATACGTTATCTTCTCCTCAAACAATCTCATGCGGAGTGCCCCAGGGTTCGATACTTGGTCCTATACTCTTCTTAATTTATATCAATGACATACTCAAAGCTTCCAACATTCTAAATATTACTCTATTTGCTGATGACACAAGTGCCTTTTATTCGCACGCAGACCCTTCCCTCATGGTGAAAATAATGTCCGAAGAGCTCACTAACCTGAAAGATTGGTTCTCTTGCAATAAACTCTCCCTAAATATCCAGAAAACTAAATACATGATTATAAAACCGAATCGAACTACTGCTCTACATCTACCTAAACTCCTGCTCTCTGACCAAGAAATTGAACAGGTAACTACTTTTAAATTCCTAGGAATATACTTCAATGATCGGCTAAACTGGCTTACACATATAGATTACTTAAGGTCGAAATTGTTTCGAAATATTGGAGTTATAAATAATATCAAACACTGCCTTAACAGAAAGACACTTATCGTATTATACTACTCCCTATTTTACTCTTATATCACCTACTGTAATTTGGTCTGGGCCAACACCTATCCATCACACGTCCGGCCGCTGGCCTTACTACAAAAACGACTCATTCGTATTGTCACTCTGAGTGAGAAATATGCGCATTCTGCACCTCTCTTTAAACAAATGAATATCCTACCAGTGAACAAAATTGACATCTATTGTACCTTGATTTTCTGTCATCAATTTATTTACCATGGTGTATTTCTTCCATCACTTTACAGAAGCTACTTCACGAAACAATCAACAACACATCAATACCCAACAAGACATTCCAAACTAAATCTTACTCGTAATCCTTGCCGTTCTCAACTTTCATTTCACAGTGTGAAACTCAAAGGTCCACGTATCTGGAACACTCTGTCTTCGAAATTAAAATCCATTACTTCTAAATCCTTATTTAAGAATGAATTGTCGAGATATCTTATCAATCAGACTAATATGTGATGTTCGTACCAAAATCAGTATTACCCATCAATCTCGATTGCTGTTTTACTTGATTGGGATACTTCTCTTGGAAATATTGTATAGAAATATTCCACCTATTGTGTACTTTGAACGGACCCATCGTGACGTCCTCGAGGGTACCAATAATATATGTCACTGCCATCATTGTTTCAGTATCTTTATTCGCCATTCAGCTAAGAAACGAATGATAATATTCTACTCTTGTTAATATGATTTCAATATTATTGTTTTATGGGATACAACAACCCCGCTAGGGTTTTATTCCCGCCAGTCTAGCTATCTACTGTCACTTATTTGTATATATTATTAAATCTGGTGAATAAAGTTTCAATTCAATTCAATTCAAAATTCAATACATGCCCAGGGGCCCTTTGCCGGAACTATAGCGACACAGAGTTACCTCCCCCTAGATTGGAACTCTTCTGTGTTGGGGTAGTTTTGTCAAAATACTCGCTTCTGATTGGCTGTCGCAGAGGTCATATGCAAATTTTTGAGGTCATTTAAGTGCAAAGAGGTCAATATGACTTTAAATGCGGAGACACTACTACTCACAGGTGCATATCATGTAGCGTTGTAGGTGTTTCATGGAATATCTAATCAATATAATTACTTTGCAACAGCCTTGGTTATTAAAGAGAAGAAACACTATACAATGATAATATTAATGTGATAGTATCAGCGTAGTCTTAGACCTGGTATATTATACTAGTGTGTTTATTTTTCTTTTAAGGGAGTAGAGGACGTTCATTTCCCTGCTCTTATGGGGCTACAACATGATCATTTGTCAAATTTTTCAAAACAAGCTGAATTTCCTAACAAAAGTACCCAGACATATCAAAATGGAATAAAAATCAACAAAAGACACAACACAACCATTTATGCGTTTTACTGGTGGTTCGATAGTGTGATGGGATGGACCAAAAAATTGGCATTTTAAATTCAACGGTTGAAGGGTGCAAAGTGCGCCATAGATTAAAAATTATTCCTCCGGAATACCCCCCAAATTCACTCTTATTCAGTTTCAACTGAAACAAAACTTCTGAATGGCTAATAAATTGATCTTCAATAATATTCTCCACACCCACCCCGATTCCCCACCCCCACCCCCTCCTGGAAATAGAACTGAAAAGGCTCCGTTTATCTGTTATACCGCTAATATTTTCTAAGAAAGTATGGTGTCCCCCTGTTTTTATTACATATTTAACCAGCACTATATGTGTTTAGTATTATATAGCAAAATGGGAAAAATTTGACCTTGGGAAGTATGATTTATTGAACATCTAAGAAGAAAAAAAATGAAATTTCCCTATGTATTCAGTGTTATGGCTTTTAAATGGTATACATGCATTTGGCTGCCATATTTTTTTAACGAGTATGGTGACCCCATATTTTTTTTTCATGGATCATCTTCTCCTAACCGGGTGAAAAAATCCTGACATTTAAAAAAAAAATCAACCTCTAGAAATGAACGTCCTCTACTCCCTTAATAGTGGAATATGTACGGGTGCCCGATCTATTATCGTGCGTTTTGAAGGTTTATTTGAAAACTGTACAAAACGCTGACACGATGATTGCTGAGCTCGTCCACTTTTTTCCTTTATGAATTCCATCGAAGGCGTCACTCCCTTCTGTACGTGCGGAAACTATTTTTAACTCGACTTTTGTGCTCAGTTCCCTCCGTGGACAGTCCCCTTGTCTTCCCGAACTCACTGTCCAGTAAATATGTATAGAAATTCAACAATGGTCGTATCATTTTTCAAGACAGAACTCCAACTGTCGATTCTCATGCACAAAACTTGAAAATACAGTGCACTTCAGCGTCAAATTCTTGTTCACGATGGGTGTCCGATAAATGGTGGTAGGTCGAATTTCGCTCCCCCTCCACAACACGAGAAATTTCGAAGTTTGATGAAAACGAAAGTGTTCAATTAAAATTTTTAGAGTTTCGTCGGTACCGTACCTAGAATTCTATATTTTGCATAACAATTAGAAATGATCCCCCCCCCCCACCCCCACCTTCGTTCTGACATCTAATATTGCCATGTCATCACGAGCATAACACGAGATGCGTGTCCGATAATTGATCTGTCCGATTAAAAACTAATCTGAAAGCCGTACTCAATGTATATCTTGCGAGAGCCTTTAGTTCTTAGCCTATAGTCATATACCAGGTGTATATATTACATGTTTGCGTTAGCCATAGATATTTAAGAAGAGTGCTAGCCTAGTTTATATCCGCATAACATGAGCTATATAACAGGACATCACAAGTATAACTCAAGGCACCCACGAGGACGCTAGATCATCAGTGATGTATTCAAATGTATTTTGTTGTCTTTGTTTGTCTTTCTTGGCGTCTGTCAGCTTGATATTGTCTATGATGTTAACACATTGTTTTTATGTTTCTTGTATTATGTTTCTTTTAATGTCCTATTGGTTTTAGTGTCTTAATTGTTCTATCTTAATGTCTCACGGTTTAATGTATGTCTTAATGTGTATGCATTTTAGTCCTATGGACAAAACTGAGCAATAAATCTATCTATCTTTATGTAATATAAATTTTAACGCAGCCGTCCCACACGGGCAACGGAAGTCACAGTCTGTAGAAGGACAAAAGCGTCTGGTGAAGGACCGCTCCAGCCAAAAAGGTTGATGCATTCCAGCGGAAGTGAACGGAAGTGCGAAGAGGTGAAAATGGCGTCCAGATTAGTGAAAGGGAAAGCTGGTCAGTGGATAATCTGCCAATTTAATGAGCATGAAATTATAGTAGATAGGTGGTAAACCTGTAGCCGATATTTTGGCATTATTGCAAACTTGTCTACTACAGACCTACCAACCCTCACGCATTCGGCGTGAGACTCACGCATTTGGGATCTGTCTCACGCTCTCACGCAGCTATATCAAAATCTCACGCATCTTGGCATTTTCGTGAAATTATTTCTAAAATAACCAAGAATCCTTCAAAATTGCTCCAGTTTGCAGAAAAAGGAGTCAGTAATTTCAAAATTTTCCTAGACTTGGTTGTAAAGTATCCATTTCTAGCCTCCGTGAAGGATGAAATGTTTAATAGTAGGCTGTTATATGAAACAAAATGCGAAAAATTGTATGAAATGACGCCTCGAAATTCTCATTTTTTCGGGTCTCATATCGCCGGGGCGGATATACTCAAATCTCACGCCTTCGCAAAAGTATAACTTGAGAGGTCTGCTACTATCAACACAACTCAAAGTCAGTCGGCTGCCTCACTTATTAATATTGCCATATTCTGACAGTCACTGCATCAATTAAGACTCAAATAGAGGTTAATGAGATCTGTTAATGTTATGCAGATAAGGGACAATATATTCAGATGTTTAATGCAAAGATTTTACTATCTTTCAGCCAATGTGTCCATGTCATTGACAAAACAGATGTTGAATGAAATTCCTGACAATTACTTCTCAGTTGGTATGTGTGGGGTTGGTAAGTCTTCAGCATGTGCTGTTTTGTTTATGAACCCTCGACCAAATTGGCCGAAGGGGTATTGTCATTATCATCATCCATCTGTCCGTCCATCGGGGCATGTGTGAAAGTTTGCCAGTTACTTGCCTACGGGCGGTGGTTCTCTCCGGGTACTCTGGCTTCCTCCACCATCCAAACTGGCTGTCACCATATGAGTGAAAGAAACTTGATTGTGACATTAAACCAAATTCCCCCCCCCTCCCCCACATCGGGGCTCCAATTAAGGATTGAGAGTGGGAAACCAAGAGTGGCAACCTGTCCATAGGTTACAGTGTAATTCGAGGTGGTAACCTGACAAGTCTTTGGCATGGTAAATCAATCATCACAATCAAGTTTATGGGGACCTGAAACAGCTTACTGGTTTCCAAGAGGTGGTAACCTTCTGGTAACCTGAATTACAGGTTGACAATCTGCTCCAGCCTGGAATCCGTCTCTGCATCATCCTTGTTAACAAGCTATCTCTTGAAGAATTATGGACAGGATTTCCCAATTCATACCTCATGATGCTGGCAATGGATCAGAAGTCTGTTGTAAATGACCTACCGTGACCCTTTTTTTCTTGGACAAATTATACGTTTGAACAAATTATATTAAAAGTAGATGTATTGTTGTTAGCACTATATTACCTCTTGGAGGATTATAGCCAAGCTTCCCATTTTCATACCACATATGCAGCTAGTGATGTACCATTAGCCTGTCTACTGATCTTGACCTATTTTCTCCAACTATGTTAAATGTAAATTCAATGCTGTTAGCACATCTCTAGAAGGATTAGCACTGTTCCTTCCATATCCACACAATATGTAGTGGATATGCTCCTTGACCAGAATGGTATTGAACATGACTGATCTTTGACCTATTTTCAAGGTCAATATATATGGTTATGCTGTTAGAACAATAGGCCTATGTTTTAAAGCTTTATACATGTAGCTAGCATTTTTACCCCTCAGCCCATATGGCTGCGGGGTCTTGTCGTTGCCTTTTACATACTTACATCCGTCCATCCGTAGTACCTTCCATCCGTCAACATGTGTTCTTGTCCGCTGTATCTGCAGATCTATGAAGTCAGGCCTGACCAAACTTTGGTAAGAGCTTCCTGTATGGTGACTGATGAAATGATTAGGTTTTCAGATGGCAATGATGATTTTATTTAATTCTTAATTATTTTGTTTATTATTTATTCATGACTCAGCTTGTGCACTGTTGTCTATGCCCATCGGGAACCCTTGGTTGTATGTTTCATTGTAACTTTTGAAGGTTCCCTGATACCAGGAAGCCCCGTGTTGCGGTCCGTTCGGGATTCAGTCCATCTGATAACAGGGGTCAAAATTTACACCTGTCTACCTGTCCCTGACAGGTAATTTTTGAAAGACACAGGTAGAGAAATAAAGTACCTGTCTCCAGTGACAGGGCGGGTGGTTGGGTGGGTTCAGGTTCCTGTTGCTTCAATGCATTTTGCTGAGAAGCAACAGGAACTTGACAATGTGATGTCTAGCACTGTAATATCACTTGTCTTTATTGCACCATGTAAGCGTCTTGTCTGTGTCTTGTGCGCTGTCCTTAAGTGTTTTATAGGGTGGATGGAGGGTGTCTTGTTCCATGCTGCTTCAAAGATTTCTTCTTTGAAGTAGCAGGAACACAACTGGGCTGGGTGGTGCTTAGTTGGTTCGTCGTGATATAGCTGAAATATTGTTGAAAGCGACGTTAAGTTCTATTCACTCACTCACTCACTCCAGTGACAGGTAGACAATAATTTTATTTCTTGTGTTCAAAATATATATTTGACAAAATTCATTCAAAACGGCTTCTAATTAGTGCATGGAAACAAGGTGTCATTAATTTATTGGTAGCTTGGAACATGTAGCTTTGTCATTAACCTTGAATTACATATACTTGACAAGTTCAATGATAGCATGTTCAGGTAATTCTTAAAGGTGACAGGTAAACTTTTTGGCCACCTGTCTCATGTAACAAGTGAATTATTTTGAATATTTCGACCCCTGTTCAGAGAATGGTTATTGTTGGATGGTACCTCAAAATCTTTAAATTCATTCACAAAACTTGTGCAGGCTCTGGTAGTTTAATTCCTTGGCAAGTAGGCCAGTAAAGTTTCTTGAAGTTGAGCAGATTCAAGATGTGACAGGGTAGTGGCATTTAATTCTTATAGGCGGGCATTAAAGAATATCTTTAATTTGAAAACACACTCCTTTACTGCTGCTTTATTGTAAATGTGATTCCCAGTTGCTTCTCACTTGCCTTTACTGATCCAGGAAGGAAATCTATATTTTGTGTGTTCATGCTGCTATGAGACCAGTCATGTTGTTGTTTCTTTGCTGGTAAACTTGCGGGTCCGTAGGTATTTCCACCCGCTGCCAATGTTATGAAGCAAAGGTGCATGAGCAAACAGCACCATAGTGAATAAGCATCGAGAGATTTGAGTTGCACCAGAGATTCAGGCTGTTTTTATCGAGCTCTCTTCAGCTTTAGCTGCGGAAAGCTTGATATAAGGATCTAAATGATGTCTGTGAATGTTCTGTCTCTGTGCCTGTTCAAAAAAGTTGTTAAAGTGATCGTAAACCCTCAAGTAAAGTTTCCATCAAATGAAAGACCATTGCAAACAGTCTGGGAAAATATTTATTGTAATTTTTTACGATTTTATTACACAGAGTAAACTGCGAATAAAGCCTGTTATTCTATGGTGGTCTATTGCAATCAAATCTAGGTCCAATGATGTCACACTACCTTAATACATATATTTCAAACTTTGTGTGCACTTTCCAATGCTTGATTTGAGAATAAGGTGTGTATACTTTGAGTTTCAACACAGACTCACTGTTCCAATCATGGATGTGCAAGTTTCACCAAAATCTGGGAGATGGTAACTCATAAGTGTCAAGTCAATTTGAATCTTGCATTTAATTTCCCCGAGTTTGGTGAAACATGCACATTGGAACAGTGAGTCTGTGTTGAAACTCAAAGTATACACATCTTAAGCTTGAATCAAGCATTGGAAAGTGCATACACAGATTGTAAATATATGTATTAAGGCAGTGTGACGTCACTGGACCTAGATATGATTACAACAGACCAATCATGTCAATCATTTTGTTTCTATGCCAATAACCTGTTATCACACTTGCTCATTTGCTTGATCTTCCCTTGCCACTGATCAAGCTACACTTTCATGCATACTGTAATCCTGCAACAGCGCTCACAAGAAAACATTTTATGCGAAATCTACTATATACGGTACATAATGATAAATCACGCAAACTATATCCTACTTGACCCAAAAAATCGGCCCGAGGGGTGCACGCACCTTTCAGGTGCTTGTCTGGAACTCATGTTAGATTTACAATTACAGATGCAATTGTGCTATTCAATCGAACATAGCCCTATAGCCCTTTCCAGAAAGTGTCGGATCTCCCCCTGAATAACTGTCGCTCTTTAAAGGCACCCGCAATTATTGTAAATAATATTTTTGAAAAACTATTCCAGAATATTTTTTTTTGAAGAACTATTCTCTTCATATTTCCTACATGAACTGATAGATCCTGTATACATGAACAGTAGAAAGAAAATATTCTAGAGAAATGGAATATTTAATTTCTGAAACTAAATGAGAGGGCCTTTGATACTTACCGGAAGTTCTCTGCACCAATGCGCTCTTAGTGAGACAAAGCCCTTTCGGAGTTGGGTTATTGAAGTTAACTGACCTTGACCTATATTATAAGGTCAAATTAAGTTTGTTTGTCCCCCATTGATGTTATCTGGGACGAATATTATACTCGTCCCAGATGTTATCACAATATTTATTATTGAATTGTAGCCAAGATGTTCAAACAACCTTACACTTGTTTATCAATAAATGGACTCGGACTGATTTTCCCTAATTTAAATCACACCTGCACTGGAATCTCAACAGCCGAGTGGTTTCAGGCCCATTCTGCTACATGTATTTTCTTTCATTCATAGGTATGGTGATGAGTATTTATTTTTTATAATATATATATTTTTTATAATTCATTATAAACAAGATTCACTGTCATTAATCCTACATAGACAATGAATCTAATCCCTCAGAGCTGCAAGGTAGTAGAAAGAAGTGGAAAGTTATTCGATCACAAATTCTTCATAAAACTACATGTATAACGTGTGGATTGTGTGAAAATATTAAAGATGTCAGTAATCTTACATAATGCAAATGCAAATTCACACAGATTATAATCACACATGTTTACAGTGTCAGTATTTCAATGAAGTTTGATTTATCATGACAACTAAAACTATAGAGAGGCCTGTACGATGGTTAAAATCTGTACCAGGGGGCTGATTTTTACAGATCTATTCAATTATGAGTGAAATGAAAACGGCTGCTCAAAGCCAAAGTGTGAACTGTGAAGTGACAAAACTATCATGATAATAAATTGATGATGAATGTGTAACATACCTTATGTAAAATATGCTTGTGTTTTGCAGGTAGCATTTTTATGGGGATTGCCATGTATCGAATAAAACATCAGCCTAACTTGGTCACATATCAGTTTCAATATACAGGTATGAAACTTCCTACACTAGGGTAATTCCCCTAATAATTTGATCACAGGAAGTGCAGCAAAAATGGCTTATATCTGGCAATATTCTTCATGGAACCAGCTATAAAGTGTCATATTTTGTCATTATGACTTTTCTTCAATTTGAATGAAGAATGGAAATGTTACTTTTTCTCTGTATTTGAAAAACAGAGTTGAAAAATGAACTTCCTGTGATTGAATTATTAAGGGAATTACCGTACTCCGGATAGTATATTGTGAGAAAGTAAACAGGGTTATACCAAGGCTACCAAAGGTTTGTCTTTGACATGGGAATTTAACCTTCCAGTGTTCTATATGACCTAGGATACAATATGACAGAGGGATTAGAAGCACAATGGAAGTTCCCGATTAATTCTAAGACAAAGGTTTGCTCTAATGCACGGATGGGTGCATTGACTCCCAGCTTAAGGATACGGTATCCTTAGCAATAAGGGTTTTCGACACCTTAACTGTTTTTGCTCAGTTAAATTTAAATAAATGAACTAATCAAAAAGAAATAAATTTTCTGGAAGCTTCTGGAATCAGAATTTGGTGACAATTTTCTTCTCATTAGTACAACTGAATTATTTCAATGAAAATAGAGTGGTTTGTTCAGCTGTAACAAATGGCAAATTTTGGCATTCCAAGCTTCGGCAGTACTATTCAAATAGTGTTCAAACATTTGTTTGCAATCCTGGAACATCAAGCGGCGCAGCAGTCGATCCGACGACTGGCATTGGTGGGTATGATTATAGCTTCCTGTGTTATTTAATTTAAGTACCACAAATGAAAGATATACCAATGAAGCATAAATTATAGTCAACCCTACCCATGTTCTCGAGAAATTAATTATGAACAACTAATTACAAATGCTAGATCTTACCGTACGGCTCGTATCTGTGATGAGCATAGGCATCAAGAGTTTTTGGACAGCCTTATTGTATCGAATAACAGATGAATATTCAATTTCAATCAGGGGAGAGACTGGAGTAAGCCATGAATGAGAAACTCTCAACTTTTTGTTTTCTGCATTGAACCACGTGGAGTGAAAAGCTGAATAAGGGGGCCAAGTAAGAATTTCTTGGACATGGTTACAGTAGCATTATCGAGAATTCAAGATCCTGTGCAGGCCATTTTATTTGCACATCGCTGACATTCAATCTTTTTGCCATCATCGCACAACTTGAACTGTTTTCACACAGCCGATCAGCGTTTGCTAGCAATTTTGACCGTGCTAGACCATGTGCCTTTCGCATTCGAATATCATTTAACTATTATTTTATATTCGAAATTTAAATCTACTGCTAATATACTCGACTATTCGTTTCAGCTCTAGTGGTTTGTGAAAATTTAGCCTTCAAATGTCCTCGCTAATCAGAAATAGTTGAACTTTTAGATTCCTATAATATACTTTTAAAACAAAATTAGCATGCCTCAGTTGTTTTAGATTTTGTTCAATAATTTGAAAAAATTAAACACAATATCAGTGTCAGTGCACCTGTCGGTGCATTGGGGCAAATCTTTATCCAAGAATTGAGGCGCTTCTTGAAATTGGGGCATACTAGGAACTGGCATAAGGCATTTCAAACAGAGTGGCATGGTGCGCCGTCTTGGAACTCCTAGGAACTTCATGCCATACAGGTTGGAACTCGGCAGACAAAGTATGGCTTATGCCATACCATGCAGCGGCATGGGGGGAATGGCCTATGCCACTCCAACTGGAACTCTAATCCATCCAGATCAGAACACCAAACTGGACATGGTGTATCCCATTTGAATAACTGGCATATGCCATCCCTACCAGGGAACTCATTTACTAATTTCAAGAAGCTCCCCAATAATAAATTGGGAAAGGTTCATTGTGCTTCTAGCCCTCCAGCTTAGGGCAGCATGAGTACCATACCATGTTTGTCTGGCACAGGAGGTAGATTAAAGTGCCAAACAAATTAGGCTCTCTGATGATTCATAGTGATCATCAGTGTCTGTAGAGCCTAATTTTCAAAATATAATTTTTTTTGTAGTTTTGGTTAGGTTTTTGTTAGGGTTAGGGTTTTACTAGGGTATGTTTGTTTGGGTCATCGTCGCCGTGTGACCAATAAGGTTAGGTGCGACGTTAAACTTCAAACAACCAACCAACCAATCATTGTGCTTCTAATCCCGGTCATATTCAGTCCTATAAAACACTGGCAGGTTCCCTTGCCAACATCAGATTTTATTGATAGGAACAGTTGTGGCTACATGAATATTAGAATTGTGGGGTTTTTTGGTTTCTTTTTTTTTATAATTCAACACTACACAGGCAATTTTTCACAACTGTACAATACTGAACGGTACTGCACGGAAAGCCCCACCATACATGTAAGTACTTAGCTGTGACTGAACAGTTCTTGTCTGGTAATCACAGCTCAGAACTGCACTGCACTCAACTGAGCAGTACATGCCAGTTAGCAACAGCCTGGTTCCAAGAGGTAACTGACCAGTACTGCACAGTAACAGGTTGGTCACTGTTCAGCTACCATGCAGTACTATTCAGTCTGATTTCTTCTTGTACTGTACGGTATCCAATCAGTACTGACCAGTTATGAGTGGTACTGTGTGGATACTGGTCAGTACTGCCTGGTACTGTACTGATGTGTACCGTTCCGGGCCCTTTCTTGCGGTTACTATTCAGTTACCACATGGTACCAACATGTGGAAATTTGACTATGTAGTGTACTCAACACTGGCAATAGGCTTTGAACATAGAAGATCGAGTATGTCAGAGCTTTGATATAATAAACTAAGTCCCAGTTGTACCAGACATGATTATTAAGGCCACCCCCGAAGGGCATGAACATGGGGAGGGGCCTTATATTGGAATGGGTTTAGCCTATGGTCCAGTCCTGCTTGGTTTTTCCGAAATTTCCATGAGAATAAAGCTGAATTTAGAGTTGAAACTTCTGAATAAAATGTGGAGGAGGTTTTTAATCTAGCTTTGGATTGAATTTTAGCAGTGTAACTTTCAGATGGATGGAAGTGCATTTTCCATGTTCCTTGAAAAATCTAAATCAAAAGTTTGAAAGGACATTTAACAACAACTGTGCAGAAGCCACTGTGCGCATGCTGTAAAATGGACTCCTGCACAGGCCTGACCAACTATAGGATGTAAATGAGCACTTGACGCTGGTTTGTTCTCACGGCAATTCCTGACCAGTGAAAGCAGTTTGTATTTTCACTATAACTCATTTCTCGAAATGAGGTCAATGATGTGGAATCTGGCTTCGGGTTCTCTGTTCCAATAATAGTTCAGCGATACTCCACTGGAGAAACAAATGATGTTTCCGAGGTATTTTTCGTGACTGGAAATTGCTGATTGCCGCTGCCAATGAGCATCGTGAAAATGGTAGAATTGGAGCAATGTAACTTCCCGTGTTACAGGTTTTCATCATCCTCCATAATGCGGTATACTTCCTACATTCTGTATCGGCCCCTGCACTTTGATGGGGGCAGTACAGTTATTACTCGAACAAACCATTTAAAGTAACAGCCAATGAACAGACAGCGTTATAGCATGCTTCGCCGGGTTCACAGACAAGCTGACTTTATAGTGGGAATATGCTGTAGAACAGTCTCTTTGATGTGCTCGCTGCAAGGACACGTACGCATCTCTGCAGTCAAAACAATGATGGGCCCTTGAGTTCAACAGGGATGAAATATATGACATTGCTGGCTTCTATTTTCTAAAATATAGGCATATCTGGAAAGGTCATGATGTCATGAAGGCTGTTCGGAAAGTCTATTAATAAATGATCTTATTCCTGACAAATTTGTCATCTGTCATGGGTCGGATTTGTCAGACGAACCATGACTAGGGATGATGGTTTTCGTTCATAAAAAGCTATGCTGCTGACAGATCTGATATGATGCAGTGTGCTGGTCGCTGGAAAGGCCGCCAAGAACCAGCAAATTAGGCTCTCTGATGATCCATTGTGATCACCAGTGCTGTAGAGCCTAATTTTCAAAATTCAAAATTCAAATTTTTTTGTAGTTTTGGTTAGGTATTTGTTAGGGTTAGGGTTTTGCTAGGGTATGTTTGTTTGGGTCATCGTCGCCGTGTGACCAATAAGGTTAGCATGGTTAGGTGCGACGTTAAAATTCAAACAACCAACCAACCACAATTGCGGTGAAAATGTACTTATCGAAGAACGGATGGGACAGATTCTCGTATGTTCCATTGTACCGAAATTCAGTATGGCATACGCGAGAACCACAGGTGTTTGCCAACTTACCTGGGGGGTATAGTGTCAACTACAAAATTCACAAGGCGACTCACTTCCGACCTACTCACGATCATCTGTATACTGTTATACGGAAATTAGCCTATACCTCTACATTTCACCTTCTATTGTATTCCTTAGAGGCTTATTGTGCATGCTACCACTCCAACATTCTCGTAATCTGTCAAGAATGGGTAGTAAATCACATGCTGATTTTTAGGGTCCTCACAACTATTACAATTTCGTCCCCAACTCGTCAATATCCGTCTTCTTGCAATGCAACCAGACTGAAATGGCCCCATAATTTCTTATTGGCGACCTGAAGGATGAAATGGTTTGTCTTAGTGGCTAGCGTGACAGTCCCATTGGACCACCATGGCACTCCCAAGTGTAATCAACAGAGATACGAAAACGCATTGCATTATTGTGTTTTTGCGTTACTATTATCGATGCAAAAATGTGCATCCGTCTTCCATAAGTTATAATGGTGAGAAATATGAATAAGTTATAGTGGTTAGTCTCAGTGGCTAGTGTAACAGTCCCAATGAACCCCCATGACACTGTTTTGGCCCAAGCGTAATCAACAAAAACGCGGTAACACGAAAACGTAAAAACACAAAAATGCGAAAACACAAAAATGCGAAGCAAAAATGTGACGTGTTTTCGCGTTACTATTATCGATGCGAAAATGAGAAAATACAAGATCACTGCATCCGGCTTCCATAAGTTGCAAAGGTGAGCTTCAATTAGCTCCTTTGCAATCATATTTAATCGTGTCATATTTCTGTGTACGAAATAAATCATGCAATCCTGCTATATGTGTACCAGTCTAAAATTTTAAGTGGCCTTTTAAAGTTCACGAGTTCTAGTTTTCTGTCACTGGTCCTCATAGCTAAATAATATATAGCCCTCACGAGTATGAGGGCTATATATTATTTAGCTATGGTCGTCACACTGTGTATAACATGGTGTAAGGGAAATAACTCCTGTAAAACACAATTAAGTGTAAATGCAGTACGATATTTTCCTTGGCAAACCAGTGCTCAAAAGTGCATGAAAAGTTTTCCAATAGAAGTGGAATGTGTAGAATATGGCATGCGCATATTTATTAAAAATATTCTTGTTTGAAATGTAAATTGAATTCTTGTTCTACAATTTTAATTTTTTTCAGCTTCACGAGACACAGATATAAAAGATGACCCCACTCTGTCAAAGTACAATTGATGTGTCAGTCTGGCATAGGACATTATGGATTAGTTCATATGTGGAATATTTCATCTTCAGATGAGAAAAAGACTATATAACAGTTTTGTTAGTAACTGTTGTGTGCCTGTTTGCTTGTGCTGAAAATGTGTAAACCATTTTTGTGTATGTACATGTAGTACCTGTATCAGGATAATTTGTGTATCTATTAAACAGTTGTTTTGACTAAACCGTTTACTGTTAGTTATCTTGGGGTATTTTCAATTTGTTTGAAATGAGAAGTAAAAATCACAGAAATATCGTTCAATCCAATGGCTGACTAGAACTAACAGCCTGGCAAAAGAGAGAGAAAAAAATGAAGCCTACTCTAAGAATGGGCAAGTCCCACTAAAGTTCAAGTTAATCGCTGGACAATGCTGTCATGCCTCGATGGCAGTGGGCACTGCACTGGCACCTGGCTCGCCACTTGAGCTGCAGTTCATTTCGAGCGATTCCCTATTATTTTAACCCAGAATATATTTTTAATCGATGATAACTGGTACATTTTCGACCTGAAGTTGTCAAACTATCATAAATATAAGCATATTTGTCCTTTCTTGGATTATTAGGGATATTTTATCCATATTTACACCAGTTTTCAGTAGTTGAAAAACCAGCTCCGTCTTATAAACATAGGCAAGAGATCAGGAGAACAACCCGTAGGCGTTGAAATGACGTCATCACAAGTATCTGTTTGACTTTGGTCATGGTGCCTTGGTCCCTTGGTCATGGTGCCAACCCGTAGGCATTGAAATGACATCATGAGAAGTATCTGTTTGACTTGGGTCATGATGCCTTGGTCCCTTGGTCATGATGCCCCAAGGCCAAAAGTCAGCGTGTATTTCTTGAGTGAGCATGGTGAGTTGATTCATATTTCATTAATGTTTCCATAATTGAAGATGGAGACGGAGTGCCGGAATTGATTGAAAGAATTCTTTGGATTGTTTGAAGAACTTAGGAGATGTAAAACCACATGTCGTAAAATGCAAATGCTGATATTGGGGGAAACGAGATGTATTTTAACAAAGTATGGCTCCAGTATTCCTACATGTATGTCATAAATTTATTTTGGAAAGCTGGCATGAGGGAGTGATGTCGAGCTTTTCATCTTCCCAATTTCACTTTCACAAGATGGAAAACTGAATTGTCAAGTGTTACACGGACCATTGTCCCTTCGTAGCTGTCCCAAGAAAATGAACACTGGTAACAGCGGATCTGGCTCTGGCTTCCTTCAAGTAGTATTCCATGCCATGAGATGTCCCTTGGGATTGTATTTTGCCTGATTCTGCCTACAGGTGGCGACACCAGGTGGAAAAATCCGAAATTTGTTTCCGGGCAATAATTTGACAACTGCTCATCGGATTCTTCTCAAATTTGGTATTCATATGCCATAAGATGTCGCTTGGGATTGTTTCGCACACTTGTGCCTACAGGTGGTGACACCTGGTGGCAAAATCTAAATTTGGTTTCCGGGCAATAACTTGAAGACCCCTCTTCAGATTCTTGCCAAAGTTCGTATGCTGATACCATGCCATGAGATAGTGCTTGGGATTGCGTTTTGCCCACTTGCACCTACAGGTGGCGACCCCTGCTGGCAAATTTAAAATTTGGTTTCCGGGTAATAGGTTGAGGACGCCTTCAGATTCTCGCCAATTTGGTTTGCAGATAATATGCGTTGACATGTCGCTTGGGGTTGCATCTCGGTTACATAATTCTCATGTTTCACTGCATGGAAACTGTATTACAGCAGCAATCAACATTCAGTCAGCTGTTCTGAGTTGATCTTAAGACTTGCGGAGGCTGAAACACCCTTCCGCATCCAACGCTTATGAAGTAGCAGTTGCCTCCCTCATGTATATATCCTCTGAGACAAACAATGCTAAAAAATATTGCTGCCATTTCAGCGGGGGACTTAGCGTCCTCTGGCTGCTTGTAGCCATTCTGTCAAGTTTTGTTATATACATTCACTAATATCTAACTGCAGGGGCGGCGGAAGGAGTTGAATATTGGGGGGCGAAATCTGCGGTGGGCCGGGGAGGTGTTGTCCCTTCCCGAAATGGGGGGTGGGAGGGTCCTCCCCCGCAATTTTTTAAAATTTGTGTTCATTTAACGCATTTTAGAGCATTTTCAAGGCCTATTAGAGGTATTATTCTCAGCAGTTTTTCCTATTTTTAACTCCGAAACGCTAAAAACAATCGTAATTAACAAGGCTGAATATCGATGCCGAGTCCAACCAACTTAAAATCGTCTTGTATGTTTCCTATTTCAGTGTTCAGTGGATAAAATTTTTGTCTTTCCTGCATCAGATGTGTTCCGTTGCTATTCTCTAACACCCTAGCAAGAGAAAAGCCATCGATAGTACTTTTCGTTATTTAAATACAAAGATGAAAAGTTGTGGGTGCCATCTACTACAATGTCTGCAACCATGATTCTTTATCGGAAAGCAGGAGAGGCGGCCATCTTAAAAAAGTATATTAAGTTGATGAACACGGTCAGGGATTCCCACTGAAGCTAAATCCCAATTTGACAGGATAAACACTGGACAGATGTTGATATATTTTCGACATTGCATTTAATTGAATGTAATTGAGATCAATACCAGAAATCCTGAGGGTTTCAACGCGAGGCGGGCTGTATTCCACAGGAATAGTTCAAGACATTCAAGTTAACCTAACACTCATAAAAATTATCGCGGCAGCCGCTGCAACATACCTGCCATTTTCAATGGTAACACAAAAAAAAACACCTTTTGGTTGATAGGTTAGTAGTATAGAAAGGACCGCTGGGGTCTCTTTTAAGAGCAGATAACTCTGTTTAAACAATTCCTGGTTATCTTCCCTGATTCGCACATTTCTGCCCCTAAATGAGACCTCAGCGGTCCTTTTACTACTTATCAAATTGACATAACTATGACCTCACCACCGATCACGTGACATCCGGATCGCAAGTCACATCTGGGTCAAAAGATCAAAGGTCACTTCCGGTCATGTGACGGCCCAGCACAGGATAGGACATGTTGGGTCCATTGTGGCACAGTGGACAATGTTAGTCCCAATTGGAAACCCACTCATGGACATTTGCGGTATAGGGTGTAGCCCCTTGTTTTTTACTGTCTCGAGCTGTAGAACATGATGGGAGGGGTCTCGAGGCCATGTGTTGACTTTTTTTAATAAGTGCGGATGACGCATGCAGGCAGATCGAGGTAGACGTTTTGGTGGACTCAATAGTGAGCTGATTGGGTCGTGGGAGGTTTCATCGTGAAGCATTCGTGGGGGAGCATCCAACTGGATGGGTGTGGGGTGGAACTGACATCATTCTGTGCATGCGCAGTAGAAAAAGGGTATTTGAATGGACATTTTTGGGTCGCGGTGGGCCAATAATTTTTCGATTGGGCCGTATGAAGTGTCATCGTGTAGCTATCGTGGGGCCGTATGAGGTGTCATCATGTAGCTATCGTGGGGGACCATCCGACTGGACTAGAGTGTTGTCCGTTTTCAACATTCTGCACATGCGCAGACAGAATTGTGGGAAAAAGGCATTGGAAGGGATGTTTTGGGATCGAGGTGGACCATCTGTGGTCCGAATGGGGCGTGGGAGGTATCAGTGTGAAGCTCTCATGGGTGAGCGTCCAACTGGATGGATGTGGGTTGAGAATATTGTATATCTGCGCATGCGCAGTAGAAAAGGGGCATTGGAATGAACGTTTTGAGGTCGAGATGGACCCATAGTGGTTCGATTGGCCCGTGGGAGGCTTTATTTTGAAGTTCTCTTGAGGTAGCGTCGGATTGGACAGGTGTCTAGTCCGGTTTCATCATTCTGCATGCACATGCGCGGTCTGGCTGTAATATAGAAGGCAAGCATTTTGGGGGTTCGTGGGGGTCTGTTGAGTGATTGAGGAACCATCGGTGATCCAAATTGTCCGTGTGGGGTGTCAAAGTGTAGCTCTCGTGGTGTAGACGACGACTTGAGGGATGTCCATGTCATTGTTGTCATCTTCAGTGGAGTGGTAGTGAAAGCAGGCGTTTAGTGCATGCGTGGGTGTGTGTTTGAGCGATTGAGAGACCATTCTTGGTCCGAGTGCATCATGTGACATGTCAAAGTGAAGCTTTCGTGGTGTAGACCACAACTGGAGGGATGTCCACATCATCTGTGATGTTATTGGTGACATCAACAGTAGGAGTAGTAGCCAAAGTGGGCATTTTGGGGAATTGAAGGAAGGTGTTTGGGTTAGAGATGGACCATCCGTGGTGCAAATGGGCCATGGGAGGTGTCAATGTGTAGCACTCGTATTATAGACCACAACTTGAGGGATGTCCATGTCATCTGTGACGTCATTGGTGATGTCATCAGTAGGAGTAGTAGACAAAAGAGTACAGGAATGGAAGTTTTGGTGTAGATGGGGGCCTTGTTCGAACGGGCTACCTGGTAGAGTTACCTGTGTGTGTGGGGGGTGTTGGTAGTGTGGTTAGTGTTTGTGATGGTGTGTGGTGGTGGTGGCGGTGGTCGCCATGGTGGTGGTACATATAGGGATCAACACGTGTCCCTCATCAATCCATATTGGTCGACTAATCAACATGTCGTGTACATGTATGTTCTATCGGAGAACCTTATCTCGCCACGCTAGTATGCTCAGACACATTCAATGAAAACACAACCAAGAGACACCACCGAGTCCCGCTATAGGTCCACCAAGTGAAGTAGAGCATCCCTATACGATGACGGTGAGCGGCCCTATGGGATGTGGAAAGACGTCATGGGTGATGAAGTTCTTAGAGGAAGGTGTGGCAACCCCAGCTCTCACATGCGTTGTATGGTGTTATAGTCAATGGCAGCCTGCGTACGAGAATACGCGATTACAGAATGTGAGCTTCGTCCCAGGAATTCCTCACGACATAGACAAACCATACTACTTCGACACCGAGCAGACCAACGTGGTAGTGCTAGATGATCTGATAAGTGTGGACAAGGACAAATCGAAAATCACGGACCTATTTACCAAAGGGTCCCATCATCGCAATCTGTCCGTCATCTATTTGACCCAGAATCTCTTTTCTCAAGAGAAGGCATCCAGAGATATTGCCTTGAACTGCCAAAAGTTTGTGTTCTCCAATCCCATCGACAGAGCACAAATCCGTGTGTTTGATAGTCAAATTTATCCTCAGAACATCGACCATTTCATGCAGGCGTTTCAAAGGTCGACAAGTCGTCCGTACGGCTACCTGTTCATAGACTTAAAAGCCCATATCCCCGAAGATCGCCGGTTGATGACCCACCTGTTACCCGGCGTGGGGTCACCATCGACGAGTCCACACCTGGCAGCTCCGTTCAGCATCAGCAACCCACCCCCATACAGCGGGTCCCCTTCATATCATCAGTCCCGGAATATCACCCAACCGTGAAGGACCAACCCAAACCCGTACAAGGGAATGAGCACAATGTGAAATCGAGGCTATGGAAGGATTTGTTCAAAGAAAGTATGGACGCTGAGATGAGCGAGACATTGGAGGCCACAGAAAACAAGTTTCATCACAAAGGGTATTCTAAAAAGGAAGCTGCAATTTTAGCCCATAACACATTGGCACCCAGACTACGATGGGCTTTATGTCGGCAGTATGTCAACCTCGTGACTGCTATGAAATTGCTGGACATGGACCCGGTCCATATGGAAATCGAAAGAACAGCATTGATGTTGAATACCTCAGGCATGAGCTGGACAGCGGCTTATATCAGAGCGATGGCTCAAAAGATTGTTTGAATGCATCATTAAAAGGTGTTAAGGAATTAAGAAAGGGTGTTAAGGCATTGAGACGGGCGTTAAGACGTTAAAGATAGAGCGTTGATGGGCTGCCTGACGATGCTTAGGTTACACTGAACGAAGATTTAACTTTCTCAAACGACGGCTTCAGATTGGACAAGAGCCTACGAGAATTGTAAACTTACCCAACGCGGCTCTCCCAGCACGAGTATGATGTACTGGAGGGGATAATAAAATGATTGACCCCTCATCCGTATTGTTGTTGTTGTTGTTCTCTCATCACACATATCACGAATCGTTAGATTCTTGGTATGTGCTTTAGAATATGTTAACCAGAAGACTATACTGTGAAGTCATGTGACTCTGTCAGTATGTCGGCACCTCTTCCCACTTCTCTTATATGCGTTGTAATCTGTGTACATCGTTGCATCAAGGCATTATGCTAGGGCATTAAGGCATTCAGATAGGGCGTTAAGGCGTTGAGATGGGCGTTAAGGCATTACTATAAACTGCCCACAAAGGTCATAGCGCAAACATATTCCCTCGAAAGCTTCACTAGGATACCCTACACGGTCCATTTGGATCACGGATGATCCGTCTCTACCCCAAACACCTTCCTTCACACCCCCAAATGTCCACTTTGGCCACTACTACTGATGACGTCATCAATGACGTCACAGATCCGGACCATGGATGGTCCATCTCTACCCCAAACACCTTCCTTCACACCCCTGAAATGCCCACTTTGGCTACTACTACTACTGATGATGTCACCGATGAGGTGGACATCCCTCAAGTCGTGGTCTATACCACGAAAGCTTCTCTTGACACCTCACGACGCATTCGGACCAAGAATGGTCCTGCAATCGCTCAAACACACCTCCACGCACCCACAAAACACCTGCTTTCAATACCACTCCTACTGATGACGTCACACATGACATGGACATCCCTCAAGTCGTGGTCTACATCACGAGAGCTTCACTTTGACACCCCACACGGTCCATTTGGCCCACGGATGGTCCCTCAATCACTCAACAGACCCTCACGAACCCCCAAAATGCCTGCTTTGGCCAGACTGCGCATGCGCAAAATGATGAAACCAGACTAGACACCAGTCCAATCCGACGCTACCCCAAGAGAAGTTCAAAATAAGACATCCCATGAGCCAATCGGACCACTGTGGGTCCATCTCGACCTCAAAACGTTCATTCCATTGCGCTTTTTCTACTGAGCATGCGCAGATAGACGATATTCCCACCCCACACCCATCCAGTTCGACGCTCCCCCCCCCCATGAGAGCTTCACACTGATACCTCCCACGACCCATTCAGACCACGGATGGTCCACCTCCATCCCAAAACATCCTTTCCAATGCCCTTTTCCCACAATTCCCTGTCTGCGCATGCGCAGAATGTTGAAAACGGACGACACTTTAGTCCAGTCGGATGGTCCCCCACGAGAGCTACACGATGACACCTCATGCGGCCCAATCAGACCATTATTGGCCCACCACTACCTCAAAATGTCCATTCAAATACACTTTTTCTACTTCGCATGCGCAGAATGACGTGAGTTCCACCCCACACCTATCCAGTTGGACGCTCCCCCACGAATGCTGCACGATGACATCTCCCACGACTCAATCGGCCCACTATGGTCCAGCAAAACGTCCATCTCGATCTGCCTGCCTACCTGCGCATGCGTCTTCAGCACTTTTTAAAAAAGTCAACGCATGGCCTCGAGACCCATCCCATCGTGTTCTACAGCTCAAGACAGAAAAAACAAAAGGGGCCACATCCTATACCGCATGTGTACGTGAGTGGGTTCCCCATTGGGACTAACATTGTCCACTGCGCCAGAATGGACCCAACATGTCCTATCCCGCGCTGGGCCGTCACGTGACCGAAACTGACTATTGACCCGGATGTGACCTGTGACTCGGATGTCACGTGACAGGATGTGACGTCATAGTGACGTCAATTTGATAAGTAGTAAAAAGACCGCGGGGGTCTTATTTAGGCGCAGAAATGTGCGAATCAGGTGAGAATTGTTCAAACAGAGTTATCTGCCCTTAAATGAAATCCCAGTGGTCCTTTCTATACTACTTAGGTTACGCCAACGCTCAATATGACGCCTAAAGGAAATGGTATGGCAAAGCGGTATTTTAGCCTATACGTGGTGGGGTTGAAATCAAAAAAATAAAATGTCCTAAAAATAATTGTTTTGATGTAACGACGAGAAAATATATCTACATTATATGTAAACGTTCCAGCTCGATTGCGTTATGATTGTAGTTAAACATGCAATAGATTATCTGCAGCATGTGCTATTTCGTGAAAAAAAAATGTCCAAATTCAAACACCTTCAACCACGAAGGACCAAAACGATTTTTAACCTGGCGATGTGCAGTGGCATTATCTCCACTGCTGAAAAATCATTTTGGTCCAAGGGGTCCCTCGTGTCTAATTTTGTGTTTAAATGACTCGATTTACCGTGAGTATCAAATCCTGGGACGGAATATCGCGAAGATACCGTCTCCTACGATGGATATGATATCCAGGCTAGACTCGACTTAGACCCTTTTTTTCAGAAAATAGCACTTGCTGCGGGTTTCAATTTCATGTCTTAAACATAATCATCACACAATCGAGCTATAACTTTAACATATTGTGCCTACATTTTGCCGTTAAAACACAATTATTTTTAGGACATTTTATTTTTTCGTTTTCATTCGCACCACGCACAGCCAAAATACCGCCTTATCGTATCACAAGTCATTTAAATTCATTCATCATGTTTGACAAATTGATCAGTCGAGCTTGTCAGTAAGAGCGGGTATCATTAAGAAAAGTAGTACCGTACAGAATTTATCCACATCCACACGACTTCTTTCATGAACTTGCATATCAACAGACATCGTGGATAATATACTACTTGCACGAGATCACCAGAAGATAGAATATACACTAAAGTCTGTGTAATCGAGCTTGTCAAAAATCAATAGTTAACCCTACAACTATTGCCTTTTTTGCAGCGTGTATAACAAACGGAACTCTACAAAATGTCCATTTCTCTGTGATATCGATAATATATCCCGCTTGAACTAACTTTTTAATTCTCTCTATATAAAACTCCAGTACAATTGTTTATGTACCGGGCCTCAGTTACATAGGGAGACGTCATAATATATTCATGCTCACTGGCACAAAGGTCATTGATGCCGAATACAGTAATAAAAGGCGATCCGTGGGAGTGTCGCTTATATCCCATGCCCAGTAAAATTGCCGAATGATAAACCGCACACATATCTTTAACCGTACACGGCATTGTTGACCTTTGTGCTGGACAACACGAATACATCTGAGTCCCTGTACATGAAACAACTGTACTGGAGATTTATATGGAGAGAATTACAAGTTATTTCAAGTGTGATCTATTATCGAGATCACGGAGAAATGGTAGTCATTTTGTAGAGTTCTGTTTGTTCTACACGATGCAAAAAAGAAAATTTACGCAGAGTTAACTGCTGATTATTGACAAGATCCAAAGTAGACGACTAATTAAAATGGACAGACCATAGTTAGAGAATAATTCTCAGTTTGCCGGTGACTCCGTCTGTAGAGTAGCTAGGTCGCAAGTTTGAGATCATTCATTACACAGGAGAACAGGAAACGCTACACGAAGGTATTGTAATTAACTCCTAATTCTTCGCCAAAAAGTAGTTACTTCGACCGAATGATATTTAACTATAGTCGCCTGGGAGATCGTCAGCCTAACTTATTATGCACAATGTATAATATTGTCCAAGAGACGTGTACTAAGAGGCACTTATAGGAAAGAACCTAATAAAGAAATTGATTCTTCTGTCGCTGACCATAGCGAAAGCATGCGCTCTTGCAACCAGGTTGAGGGTTTCAGTTATTTCTTTTGTGAACATGGAGGAGGAAAAGGTTATTGAGCCTCTTCGCGGTCATGGTACTCAGAAGGTAAATCTTGAGACGTCAGTAGTAGGAAGACGGCACATTCCTTAGCATTGAGGGTGAGGGTGATGACGTCAATTCCGGGGCAAAGGTCACATTCGGTGACGTCATTTCCGGTGTCAAGGGTCATTTCGGGGTCAAAGGTCACATCCGGGTCAAAGGTCCCATTCGGTGACGTCATTTTCGATCACGTCCAGAATGACGTCATGACGCAAAGGTCACCCCATGATGGGTATAAATACGGGGGTTAATGACAGTGTGCGACATTCATCGCGCATCATTTGCTCCACCATGTCACGAATTCTACGAGCCGTCCTTTCCCTTACACCCGAGGTGGGGTTACATGTCTATGAGGATAAAGTCACCATTGTGGAAGACCGGGATGTCTGTTGGTCGGGTCCGGAGTCCACATCGAATACGGTTACCCTACATCGTGGCGGCTGGACCAAATTTAAACGGGTGTTGTGTGGTGAACTGGACGGGAACCTCATTCACATCGAGAACGCCCTCTATGTACACCGTTCTTTGCACGTCTGGGACGTTACCAGGACATCAGCCGAAGCTTCACCCTAGACCTTATCTGTGCACGGCCTTCGAGAAAGTGATGCCTATTGTGGACCAGCTGTTTACATCGGACAACCGGTCAGCTGTTCAGTTGGCCTGGGCTCGTGCCCTGAGTAACGCGGTGGCAGAACCCAATGAGCGAATGATCAACCGTATCAAGGAAAGAGTCTACACGGTACTCACCTCCGTGAAACATGTGCCACTTAATACCCATAGTCCACTGTCGGAGGACGACGCCATAGACTATCCGGCTAGGCTAAGTCAACCTAGGATATATACAACGGTGGTAGAACCCGAACATCAGAAAGGAACATCGACCTCATTTTAAATACACGATACTCTCTGGGTCCATTATCAGTAATCCCCATGAAGCGCTGGGAGAAGGTGTTGGAGAACTTATACTACAGTCCCGACAGTCTGGCAGCCTATAGTTCATTGCCTGTCCTCCATCGAGCCATTAACCCCCACGGCATTCGTCTATCGCAAGTTCGAGATTGGCTCAAACAACAAGACACCTATACCTTACATCGAGCTGCCCGCCGCCATTTTCTACGGAACCGGGTGATTTTTGGTGGTATAGATGCCCAATGTCAAGCGGATTTGGTCGATATGAGCGTCTTTGCCAAACACAGCGATGAGAATCGGTATATCTTGACATGCATCGATATCCTGTCGAAGTATGCGTGGGTGGTACCCATCCGGACCAAAACGGCTAAGAATAAACGACCGTACATTGATGTCCTCCCGAAACTGGTGAGTGGTTACAATCGAGCCTATCATCGGAGTATCCAGAGAGCCTCCTTTACCGTTATCGAACGCAACGAAGCCCAAGTCTGGTGTATCTTGTATCCCATGCAATCTCAACAGCGATCGAGGAAGGTGTTCAAGATCGGGGACACTCTACGGATCAGTAAAGTCAATGGCATGTTCGACAACAGTTACCTCCCCAACTGGAGCGACGAGCACTTCGTCATTAAACGCCGCATACCCCGACAACCACGAGTATATAAAGATCTTCAAAGGGAACTGTTGCAAGGGACGTCGCGAACAACCAGATGAAACGGCTAAAAAACCAGGAACCTCCGCTGTCATCTTTCATTCCACGCTAGATCATGGACACGGTGCTATGGATAAAGCGTCTCTGAACACATCGTCTCCCAAAACGCGCAAAGCACAGGTGGGCTTGGTAGTGACATTGCTAACCCTGCTGGGAGTTTTATATGGAGGACTGTTTTACGATGTAGCCTATCTCAGCACTGTGCCAGTCAAACAAGTCTACAGACCTCTACGCCAGTCAAACCTCATCCAGCGACCACTACCACATCACGTATACAATTCAGGTCAACATCGAACCCCACACCAAGTATTGCAGCCCCCACTACGTATACGACCACCCGCAGTGAATGCCCGCACGTGTCGACAGCGGCGACCAATTTTGACGCACCTACGACCCCCGGTTCACTCGTACCAAATTTACAACAGCGGATTACCGCGACAGCGGATACACCTCCAATCATGGATCCCCGGTGGCAACACCCTTTCACCTGCCTCATTGCGGGGCCGACGGGCTCATGCAAGAGGCACTTCGTTCAGAGACTGATTCAATACGCGGACAGCATGATTACCCCACCCAGTGCCTGGGTCGTGTGGTGTTACGGAGAATGGCAAGCGTCACATACAACAATGCCCCACATCACGTTCGTGGAAGGCCTACCCAACCTGGTCGATTTGGAACCGGACAGTTTGGTGGTGGTTGATGATCTCATGGCAGAGACGGATGCGCGGGTCACCCGGCTCTTTACCAAAGGCAGTCATCATCGGCGGCTCAGCATCTTCTACATTGTGCAGAATCTGTTCAGTAAAAACAGAGCATCGGAACATCAGTTTGAATGCCCATTACCTCGTGATGTTAAAAAATCCGAGAGATAACACTCAGCTGCGGCACGTGGCGAGACCGGTGTAAGTAGTATACAAAGGCTAAATTGATGAGATAGCGCTTCACTGCGCATGCGCAGAACTTGTGATGACGTCACAATGGGGTGTGTGCGCATGCGTGTGTGTGTGTGCTGGGTACAAGATGGCGGCCACATGTGTGTGTGTGTGCTGGGTACAAGATGGCGGCCAATGTGTGTGTGTTGGGTACAAGATGGCGGCCAATGTGTGTGTGCTGGGTACAAGATGGCGGCCAATGTGTGTGTGTGCTGGGTACAAGATGGCGGCCACATGTGTGTGTGTGTGCTGGGTACAAGATGGCGGCCTAATGTGTGTGTGTTGGGGTGACTGGGTACAATGTGTGCTGGGTACAAGATGGCGGCCTAATGTGTAGGTGCTGGGTACAAGATGGCGGCCACATGTGTGTGTGTGTGCTGGGTACAAGATGGCGGCCACATGTGTGTGTTGGGGTGAATGGGTACAATGTGTGCTGGGTACAAGATGGCGGCCACATGTGTAGGTGCTGGGTACAAGATGGCGGCCTAATGTGTGTGTGTGTGTGCTGGGTACAAGATGGCGGCTTTGTGTGTGTGTTGGGGTCAATGGGTACAGTGCTGGGTACAAGATGGCGGCATGTGTGGAATTGCTGGGTACAAGATGGCGGCAATATACATTATAGAATTGCAACAATGTTGCAACCCGATCGCTACAATGTTGGGGCGACCGTGGTGGGACCAAGATGGCGGCCCGTTTTTGTGTCCTTTATGGTGTGGGTTCAAAATGGCGGCCAGTTTTTGTGTCGTGTGGTGTGGGAGGTGGTATTTTTTGAAATTATTGAAGTGGGGACAAGGGGAGGGGGGGAGGGAAATGGAATAGCCAAAAAAATTTGTTTTTAACATTGAATAAAATGTAAAAAAAAGAATCATGGAGCCAAAACAAATCTTTTTCATTTTCTATGTTTTTTTAACAATTAAATATTGAAATTAAAAATGGGGAGGGGAAATTGAAGGGGGGGACAAGGGGTGAAGGCAGGTTGATGGAATAGCCCCAATTTTTTCTTTAATAATGGACCCATGGGGTCGAGTGAGGTATCAAATTGAAGCTTATGTGAAGGGGCATGTAATGGGTTGGGTATGGGATTGAACTATCGGCATTGTGCGCATGCGCGGTGGCCGAAGGGTAAAAAAATAGCCTTTTTGGAGCTAGGGATAGCCAAAAAATTTTTTTTTTTTAAAATGGACCAATGGGGTCGAGTGAGGTATCAAATTGAAGGTAAAGTGACGGAGCATCTAATGGGCTGGGTGTGGGGTTGAATTAGGGTGATTCTGCGCATGCGCGGCGGCCAAAAGGGTATGAAAATAGCCTTTTTGGAGCTAGGAGAGCCCCTAGTGGACCAATAGGGTCGAGTGAGGTATCAAATTGAAGGTGAGGTGAAGGGGCAACTGATGGGCTGGGTGTGGGATTGAATTAGGGTGATTCTGCGCATGCGCGGCGGCCAAAAGGGTATGAAAATAGCCTTTTTGGAGCTAGGAGAGCCGCTAGTGGACCAATAGGGTCGAGTGAGATATCAAAGTGAAGCTTATGTGAAGGGACATCTAATGGACTGGGTGTAGGGTTGAACTATACCGTTTAGGTGTATTGATGATAATAAAATTTAAAGATCACATGTCCAACACATACTCACATAATGAAAGCAAGAATCGAACTTGCGTCCCCTCGAGATGAAGGATACCCGTCCAGGTTTCATGTTTTTGAGGTGTACTGAAATGCTCTCTCTATTGTGTGTCCCAACTAATCTATTGAGAACGTTTTGTCCGATTTTTGGAAAAATATATATTGTTGTGTTCTGAAACTTACGTCACTAGTACAATGCAAATATTATAGTATTCAGTTAAAATATTGCCGAACAGCACTCAGTAGAACTATCTGTTTGAAACATTTTCTGTTTTGGGTGTCATTCTCTGGGTTAAATTTTGACGTCGCCAAGGCTGAGGGGGACTGTTCCCATATGTGCATAGGAGTGGGAGGTTGTCATTTTCTATTGTGACGTCAGGGTCAACGCTGTGACGTTGTTACTGTGGTCAGTATTGATAAATTGTCTTTGTAACGTCTTATTGTGACATCATGGCATTATTGTTGTTTTGTGACACTGTGGAACTGTAAAAATTCCATGAATGGAAAAGAATGCCTATCAAACCTACGAGTATTGAACTGGTCCAAATCAACAATGGCTGACGCCAATATTTAACCCAGAGAATGACACCCAAAACAGAAAATGTTTCAAACAGATAGTTTTACAGAATGTTGTTTGCTAATATTTTGAATGAATACTATAATAATTGCATTTTACCAGTGACATAAGTTTCAGAACACAACAATATATATTTCTCAAAAAATCAAACAAAACGTTCTCAATAGATTATTTGGGACACACAACTAATTTATGCCACGGTATCTATTTTTACAGCTGTCAACTGTTATGGTTTGGTCACAATGTTGCCATTTTCTCCCCTATATTTAGCGTCCACAAAAAGAACAGTATATTACAGCAATTATGTTCAAGAAAACACCCCGCTAGAAAATTGTCTTCAAATTGTCTGTTGTTGTGGGAGTATAAAAAAATCCTGGTCAACAGGGGTGCGTATATTTCGTGCGACGCTATGTTGCCAATGCATTGAAATTTGAATAGGTTGTCTGCATGGGATTCAACGCAAGTATAGTACTAGCTTACCTGATAAAAGAGTATAGTCCAGATGTATACCATATATCCCATACTCCCAGGTGTTTGATGCATATCTGTGGCTGTTTTTTTCCTAGGTGGGTATAACACACCATGAATTAGCCTTCATCACCATGCATTCGTATGCTAATCGAAATTCACAGATATTTCCTTCGGTATATAATCCGGCGCACACGAGAGATATCAGCTGAGCTAACGGCCTCAATTGCCTGACAGCTCTGTTGTTGTTTCAGCGCACACGGTGAGCAAAAGTTTCAAGAAATTGATTTCAGTTCCCGCATAACGTCTTCTTCAA
>JAVTVY010014265.1:0-63116 GCA_036873755.1 Hanleya hanleyi | reverse complement strand
AAACAAGCAATATTGTCCGCACACCATACTGTCCAGGCTTTGCAACGTTTTAGTATTCCAACACCACGTCTCTGTGCCTTGATCCATGAAGTCTGTTAAATCAGAATGGAGGGGTGGTAGGCCGTACGGATCAAAGTATTCGCCCTGCTCTTCTGTCAAGCACACGGCCACCCAGTGTTCACCGGGTCGATCCATCGGGTCTGTATTCAGGACGTAAGCAGCAGGATACACACGGTCTAATGGGAACACATCTCGGGCGAACACTCCTTGAAAGACCATGCGTGTCCCTGGATCATTCTCCAGCACGGTGCGTATCTGGTCTGTATCCATGTTAGGTGGCGAAGTCACACAGGACGTTACGGCTTTTATCGATTTGAATGATGTTGTCAAACTCAGCGTAGAAAATCACATTCAATTGATGGTTTTCGGTAAAGGTGTCCCGAAATGCAGTTCCAAGCGTAAGTTGCCTTTCTTGACGAGACTCAGTTGATGATCGTTGTCTAAGGTGGGAGTCGGATCGAAACAGAACAAGGTGTACCCTTTGCCGAAATCGTCTCGACTGATCATATTTCCCTCGTCTTGGTTGATTTGGCCAGTTGCTGTGAAGAGGTTCAGATAGCTCCGGATGTAATTGTCCGTTCCGAAATTAGGTTGTAAAGGCCGTGCCGGTACCTGTTGACCATCCACATGCAGGGCCACGAAATTGATGTTGAACGCTTTTAGGTTGAACGGATTCCTCGAGAGTGTCCCATTATAACTGACGTTCTCCACACAGGCTAGGGTTAAACGCTTGGGCAAATCCCCCAGGAACAGGTTTTCTTGATTGACAATCATATTGCCTTTAGGAACGGAAAAGACCTTGGTCTGTACTCGTCGAATCGGGTACTGGGCTGTTTTTTTCTCCAAGGCTCTGATGTGCCCCAACTGTACACCTGGGCTCGGTTTCACTTTGCGTACAAACAGACTTGCCTCTTGGATGACAATGTTATAGTCGAGGTCCTCATTCGGGGCCATCAAGGCAAACGCAGGCGTTGCGCGCACTAGTCGTATTTTGACAGGTACTCCATTCAAGAGGTATCGGTCCTGCATGAATAAGTCCGCATGCAGACGTCCCATCATATCGACCGAGTGACTCTCTGCTGTGGCATCCACTCTCTCCGTGTAGCCGTCATTATCAGGACTCGCTTCCATCTTGCCTGGGGTATCTCGGTAGAACAACAAGGCTGTCAAATACGACTTTTTAGCGTCACCCCCGTAGGATAACAGTGTTTCTATGTAGGCTCGGTACGGGTACGTGTTCGTCGAGGCGCTCACCAGTTTATCACTGAGGGCTATATCCACTTGCTGGAATAGCGAATGAAGCCAGAGATTCACTGGACCCACGGGTGCATCTGCTTTGAGGACTGACCCATCTTTATTGGTGATTTTAGCTTTCACATATAGGTGCGTATGGGCTAAATCCAGGTAGGTCGTATCTGCGTTGGTGATGGTGAATTCAAGGGGCCTGTGGCTGTAATGCTGGAAAGGGGCAGATGTTCCATCCATTGACCCTCTTCGGCACTGGTCTGAGTAGGTGGGACGGTCCATAAATCAAATTCACTGTTAGTAGAAGGACACGACTCGGCATGGATGAAAGCCATCTTTAAGAAAAGATATCCTTGGTCCTCGATGTGCGTCGTCGCTGGGTCGGTCGTCGACTGGTGCGTGGTCTCGGTGGTGCAGGTCTTTCATTCCCTACGGTGCGTTGTGCTTTGGTGACCAAGACGCCTCCCGCTTCATTGGCTCGACGTTTCAGTGCTTCTTTGGGTGCCGCACCGCCCAAGACATCACCCGCGACTTGCAGTCCACTGCGCACCGCTTGTTTGCCAATCGCTTTGACCCCACGCGTCACCAAGGGCAGGAACGTTTTGACGATGCTCTCGAGTATGTTCCCCAGCCCATGTCATCGTTGCATGCGTGTACCTGCAAAGACAGGAAAGCTACCCCCGGCCTGTTTGGTGTAATGATCGACGTAACTGGCTGTATGGCATTGATAAGGCACCTTCATTATGCAAAGTGAACCGCTCGGACTTGACGGAAATGAAGTGTCAGCACCACTTTCCCACGCTCGAATGCAATCGGTTGACCGGTGTTGTCTCTTATATCGATGACGATGGAGCTAATATCGGTCTGACTGACTCGTAGATACACGATATGCCTGAAACTGTGGGTGACTTGAGCTCCATACGTGCCTTTCACCGGGCAGACGCGCAGTAGAGGTACGTTGCTGTCGCCGACAATGTGTGCATCGACCACGTCCGAGTAGATGTACAGGCCATACATACCACCACGCATGTCCATCGGGATGTGGGCTCTCTCGCCGGTGGGGCCAGCGTACCCCCGTAGATCGAGACCCAGCATTTGCTGTAGGGTAGGACTGAGTTCGACACTCACGTTGGGGCTGAGCGTGAGACAGGCCTTGTCGTTGTGTGCGTTGTAATCGAAGTCCACATGATTTTTGAAGGGAAAAGATTTGATGGGTTTTGAAGTATTCGTGACGTCTCGTAGAGACTTATAATGCATTCTCCGTCCACCCATGAACTCCTTGGGGGTATCGTATTGACCTTCGGGTAGTTTGAGTCGAGTTTTTTGTCCTTCGTAGGTCACCTCGTACCATACTTCATTGGCTCGCACGTTGTACCACGAGTAGGGGTATTGGATATCCACGAGTCTACATTCCCAGCGTCCAGGTAAATGCAACGGTTGCGGTAACTGGGTCACGTACTTGGTCAAGGTGTTGTCAGGAAACACATCAGCCGAGCTGTTACTGGGTAGGGTGAGGTAAAACATGACGACTGAGCTTTCATGCTGCTGCTGTTGGTTTTAATACTTCTCCCAGCCCTTGGGCGCTAATCGTCGTGATGGTCGAGGTGACTTAGATCTTGGTGGTTGCAGGGGGTGGCGTGGTAAAAGGGGTGAAAAAGTAGGTGCCCGCCGTGGTGGTGATTTGGGGGGTGACTCCGGTTCCCACTCGCGGTGTGGTGAGAGTCGTGGTGCACGACTGGGCGATTGCATAAGGGCCCAGCGCTGGGGGTTCCCCACCAATTCCTGTGGTACATGCATGTCTTTCAAGCCTTGAGCGAAGACCTCCCATCCTCAAGGATTCGTGTGCGATCTGCGTTGACGCATCAGGTCACTCACTAAATCCGTCATGTGGGTACCGGGTACCGGGGACCACCTGATTCTGTACCAGGAGTTCACCTTTATCATTCTAAGTCATGTTAGGATTCTGTTTCATCCGTTGTAACACCAGGGCAGCTTGTTTCTTGAACGATGCAGGTACACTCTTCAGGACTTCGTCTTCGACCCACTGTGGAGCTGTGGGTGGTACCCCTGGTAATGAAGGCTGTTGGAACGGTTCTGAGGTCGGTGGTGTGTCACGTGGTGGTGGTGGTGCTGGGGTAGAAAGGGTTTTGTATTGGTCCATGAACGGCATGTACCGCTGAAGCGTCTCATTGTACTGTTGTACTTTCTCACTGTCGCTTTACCCCGATCTCTGTAAGATATGTTGCATCTCTTCATCGAGGGTGTTTATCGTCTTCACCGTAGAAGGTACTGGGTAGGGCGATTGGAGGTTTTGAAGGAGCCGAGGTTCGACGAGGACCATTTTTTCGTGTGGTTCATTGTCGGCCGAAGAGTCCACCCAATACTGGACCCAACACGGAAGCGGCCAACGGTGCTAAGATGGCCCCGAGAAAGCCGCCTTTCTGTAACACCTTTTTCTTTTGTGTTTGAGAAACTCGCTTCTGGACTAAGGTTCGGAGACCTGTCTTATGCTTGGTCAACTTGGTCTTCTGAGCCGGAGTCAGTGGTACGTTGCCTTTTAACAGATTGTACCCGATCTCGCACAGACAGCGTACAAGGTCAGGGTCCGCACCGAACTCGGGTGGGGCCGTCTTCAATACACGGAGCGTCGGGGCGTGCTTCCGTACTCGCGCAGACATCATGTACAACTAATGCCAGAACCCACAACTCTGCCCCTTTTATCCACCTCAGAGAACAGAGACAAAAATCAACCATGATGTGGTATTCATTCTTTTTATTATCCCCATCATCAAAACACACACACCCCAGCTGGGGGAGCCACTGTGGGTGTGTTTACATTATTTTTGCATGTACACGTGGTGAGTCTCTCCGGGAAAGATGCCGGTGCGTAGTCGAAGGTGATCGGGGGTGGTTTGCTTGAGGTCGAAGAGCATATACCCGTGCTGAGGGGTTGTCGCATCTTTAAAGGCTTCCAACGCAAAAGCAGTGCGTCCAGGGTACATCTGTCTCGCCAGGTGCAGCAGTTGAGTGGTATCTCTCGGGTTTTTGAAGACCACCATGTAGTGGGCATTTAAGCTGATGTTCCGATGTTGTTTGTTTTTACTGAAGAGATTCTGCACAATGTAGATGATGCTGAGCCGTCGATGATGGCTGCCTTTGGTAAAGAGTTGGGTGACTCGACTGTCCGTCTCCGCCATCAGATCATCCAGAACCACCAAGGTGTCGGGTTTCAAATCGGCCAGGTTAGGTAGGCCTTCCACGAACGTGATGTGGGGCATTGCTGCATACGCTGCCTGCCATTCTCCGAATCGGGCAATGGGTGGAGTGATCATGCTGTCGGCGTGTTCGAGGAGCTTCCTGATGAAGTGCGTTTTGCCGGAACCCGTCGGTCCTGCGATGACGCAGGTGAAGGGATGTTGCCAACGTGGGACCATGGTTGGAGGTGTATCCGCTGTCGTGGTAATCCGCTTTTTGTAAATTTGGTACGAGTGAACTGGAGTGGTGGGTACAACGTCGGTCATCGTTGTCTGTTCACTGTCAGGGATGATGGTGGTGGGTACAACGTTGGTCGTCGTTGTCTGTTCACTGTGAGGGATGAAATCCGGTGGGTTTTCAGACGTAGAAGGTGTACTTTGGTGTAGGTGTTGACTGTATACTTGGTGTGGAGCTCGTTGTGGCTTGTACACGGGGTGTGATGATGACTGGGCTCGATACGGGGTTGATTGGTGCTCTCTGTGACCGGTATCACTGATGGCTGGTGTTCTCAATTGGTTAAGTAACGTGCTGACATAGGCTACGTCGTAAAACACACCTCCGTACATCACACTCAGCAGGGTTAGCAATATCACCACAAAGCCCACTTGCGCTTTGCGCGTTTTGGGAGACGCTGTGTTCAGAGACGGTTGCACCGTGTTCATGGTCGAACGTGGAATGAAGGATGACGGTAGTGGTGTCTGGCTTTATAGTCGTTTCACCTGGTTGGCTGCGACCCAGGAATTGAAGGAACTGGGCCAGCCTTGCCATTTGATGAAATGAAACAGTTTGCCACGTCGACGTTCCGTTTTCAAAATCTGCTCCACCGTGTAGTAGTCTTGCTGTGTTTTTACGACAGGCTGTAATTCCATCTCGTAAAACGTGCCTAGCAACGGTTCCCCTTGAAGATTTTCCAGTTCATAGACTCGCCGCTGTCGGGGTAGGCGCCGTTTAATCAGGAAGTGCTCATCGCTCCAGTTGGGCAAGTAACTTTTCTCGAACTTGCCCTTGACTTTACTGATCCGTACAGGGTCCCCGACCTTGAACACCGCCTTCGGTGCTCCTTGCGATTGTATGGGGTACAAGACACGCCGGACTTGGGCTTCATTGCGTTGGGTCACGGTAATGGGGGCTCTCTCTATACTTCGATGATAGGCTCGATTGTAACCATTTCGGGAGAACATCGATGTACCGCCTTGTATTCTTATAGGTGAGATATTTATACACACGGACTTTGAATGTCCTGTTGAACCTTTCCACCACGGAAGCCTTGGTCTCGTTGTACGTATGGAAGAAGAAGACCTTATGTTTCTTGAGAAAGGCTTGGAACGGTCTGTTGAGGAATTCCGTGCCTTCGTCGGTTTCCAAATACAAAGGTTTGCGCCCGGTCTTGAAGATGTCTTTGAACGCCGCTATGAGATTTGCCCCCGTTTTCGTCCGGATGGGTACCACCCACGCATACTTCGATAGGATATCGATGCGCGTCAAGATATAGCGATTCCCATTGTTGTGTTTGGCAAAGGCGCTCATATCGACCAAATCCGCTTGCCACTGGGCATCTATTCCTCCCACGATGACCCGGTTCCGTAGAAAATGGCGACGGACAGCTCGATGTAAGGTATAGGTGTCTTGTTTTCTTAACCAATGTCGGACTTGGGCACGTTGTATCCCCTGGGGTTTGGCCGCTCGATAGAGAGCCGAAAATGCACTATACGCAGCCGGACTGTCGGGACTGTAGTATAAGTTATCCAACACCTTCTCTCAGCGCTTCATGTTGACAAAATGATGATGGACCCGGAGAGTATCGCTTATTTATAACAAGTTTCTACCACCGTTGTGTTGGTTGACTGAGTTCAGCCGGATAGTCTATAGCCTCGTCGTCTGGTTCATGACTAGACAGTTGTTCATTGGGTTCAGCCAGCGCGTGCTCAATAGCACGAGCCCACCCCAACTGGTCTGATGACCGCTCGTCCGGTGTAAACAGCTGGTCCACAATAGGCACCACTTTCTCCAAAGCTGTCCACAGGTCAGGGTCTAGGGTGAAGCTTTGCGTAGGATCGTGGTAACGCCCCACACGGGCAAAGAAGGGTCCACGGTGTACGTAGTTGGCGTTCTCGAGGTGGATGAGGTTTCCGTCGAGCTCACCGCTCAACATCCGTTTAAATTTGGTCCAGCCATCACGGTGTAGGGTAACCGTAGTGGATGTGTACTCCGAACCCCACCCACAGACATCCCGATCTTCCACGAGGGTGACTTTATCTTCATAGACGTGTAACCCCACCTGGGGTGTAAGGGGCAGGATGGCTCGTAGGACTGGTGACATGGTTGACCCAATGACGAAGGATGAATGACACACACGCAGACTGTCTCTCGTATTTATTGTCAGGTCCCTCGGTGACATGGTTGACCCAATGACGAAGGGTGAATGACGCACACGGTGTCTGACCCTCGTATTTATGGTGAGGTCCCACTGCCAATGCCGCAGCGCCAGGGTCAATAGGGCACAGACCATGACTAGGCCAACCTGCCGTCGCTGGTTCCGGCGTGAGCGCTCGTGATCCATTGCCCGAGCATCAAGGATGGCTGTCATAGTCCAGTGGTGGTGAGTGATGGCACACCTCTCCATCGAGTGCACTCTGTCGAGGACCGCTTCTGTGAACTCTTTCAGGATCTGGCGTCGCCCCTCGTTGTCGTCGCCATCTGCAAACATGGAGCGAACCACCGCTCGGTAACCCGTGAATGAATTAACCACGGTGGCATGTTGTAAAATCCGAGACGCATGGGTCTCCGTCATGGCTCTGCAACCGTAGATAGGCCGATGAATGCAGCAATGCCCTGAACATTTCCACTTTTATACGTTTTTTTCTGACATTCGTGTCTTTTCGGTAAAGTCCGTGTCTTTTCGGTAAAGTCCGTGTCTTTTCGGTAAAGTCCGTGTCTTTTCGGTAAAGTCCGTGTGTTTTCGGTAAAGTCCGTGCCTTTTCGGTAATGTCCGTCAAGGGACTACTTTTTCTCCGCGGAAGCCTTCTTCCGCGACCGCATCACCGCCAGACCGCATCACCGCGGAGGAATACACACGCCCGATTCACGCAGACCGGAAGTGACGTCATACATGACGTCACACTTCAGTATATGTCCTATCATGTTCACACGCCTGCATGTCATAAAAGACCGATTCTACCTTATTTGGAGGGTTCCCGATCGGCGCTCTTTTTCGGGTACCCTGAAAATCATAGGGAATTTACTGTTTATATACTACTGACGTCATCATGATCAGGGTCGATGGTGCAGCAAACAAGGTCTAATGGGAGCAAAGGGGATCAACGATATCAAAGTGGGTCAAACAAAGTTCAAAAAGATGCAAACAGGATCACAGAGGGGCAAACAGGATCACAGAGTGGCAAATAATCATCTTCATGGAGGGTGTAAAGGAGTGATGTCTTCATGATCAGGGTCATTGGTGGGGCAAACAGGCTCAAAGAGGAGCAAACATGGTCAAAGAGGAGCAAACAATGTAAAAGAGCGGCAAACAAGTGCTAATAAGAGCAAAGGGGATCCACAATATCAAAGAGGGTCAAACAAGGTCAAAGAGGAGCAAACAGGATCACAGAGGGGCAAACAGAATCACAGAAGGGCAAGATCGGGATCAAGGTCACGAATATCCATCTATCCATCCATATATGAAGAAATTGTAAAACCTGTGTAGATTCAAGGACTCAACCAATCAGAATCAAGTATGCGACCGCCATGTTTGATGAATATGTTAGAATATGTTTGATCAGGTGATACCTCGGATATGACACGTATTAATCTACGGTCACTTGTAGTTTAAGAATAGGGAAGCCCCTTAAGGTTTTCACTTCATCCCTCGATGTTTCATAGACGTATGTAGATTCGACCAATCAAAATCGCATATCTTTATCATGCTTTATCTTGTGACATATAGAGAGTATATACATGGATGTTTTTGGAAGAATGCATATGAGTATAAGAGGAGGTAACTTAATTTTGACTTTCACGACTACAATACGCATGAATAATCGAGCTAAATTACACCCAACATTTGCAACATTTGCAATGTTCATTTGCAAAGTCTTCAAAATCAAATTTGTGTTATTATTCGATGTACTTATCCTTCCAATAACATCTTGTAAATACACGCTTGTATATGTATGCGCTTGTAGGATGACGTCACATTCGGTGCCATCACAACCGGGTCAAAGTGCACTTTCCGGTCAAAGGTCATTTACGGATCAAAGGTCACTTCCGGTCACGTGACGGCCCAGCAAGAGTGATCTACCCCTAAAGAAAGATCCATGAAATTGCCAGTCTCAAGATCCATGAAATTGCCTTCCCCGGGGTATAGGTATACTGGTCTGCATTTGCGGGCGTGGGTTCGAATTCCACTTCTGACACGCACCATTTTACTGGTTACAATAACCGGCCGTGTGAGGTGGGTAACGCTCGTTGGGGAGAGTCCTAGTATGGTGACTGTTATTGGAAGTCACACCATTCTGCGCATGCGCAGTCGGGTAGTAGTAGAAAAAAGACAGTTTCTGATATGCGCTGATACGAATGGGTCGGGTGGGCAGCGTGTAGTAGAGAGAAGACGGATAGGCTCAACTTTTCCAGGGATGTTACTCTTGGTTCCCCTTTTTCCGCCAGGGGGTGCCACCAGTCCCGTATGACGTCATTTCCGGTCTGGGTGAATGGAGCGTGACCTGTGAACATGTTGTATGACGTCACTTCCGGTCTGGGTGAATGGCGCGTGACCTGTGAACATGATAGGATATGTACTGACCTGTCTGTGGGTTTTTTCTACAGTGTCGTTCACCTCCGTGTCTTTTCGGTGAGGTCCATGGGAACATGTACTGACCTGTCTGTAGGGTTTTTCCCACAATGTCGTTCACCTCCGTGTCTCTTCGGTCAGGTCCGTGTCTTTTCGGTGAGGTCCGTAATAGGAGTCTGTATTATACAATATACAGGCCTGTATGGGGTATGGGGATGGTCAGTTTTGAACATGATAGGACATGTACTGAGCTGTCTGTGGTTTTCCCGCCAGAATTTCGCTGTCGTCTGCTTGGGATTGTCACGTGCCGAACACCTGGCATTCGTGAAGGGGCATCCGATGGGGCATCCGATGGATGGGTGTGGGGTTGCAATATCGTCATTCTGCGCATGCGCGGTAGACCAACGGTATGGAAATAGACGTTTTGGGTTCTAGGGAAGACCCTAGTGGTCCGATGGAGTCGAGTGAGGTATCAATGTGAAGCCTATGTGAGGGGGCATCCGATGGGCTGGGTGTGGGGTTGGAATATGGCCATTCTGCGCATGCGCGGTAGACCAATGGTATGAAAATAGACGTTTTGGGTTCTAGGGAAGCCCCTAGTGGTCCGATGGAGTCGAGTGAGGTATCATTGTGAAGCCTATGTGAGGGGCCATCCGATGGGCTGGGTGTGGGGTTGGAATATGGTCATTCTGCGCATGCGCAATAGAGAAAGGGTATGAAAATAGACGTTTCGGGATGTAGGTGAGCCACTAATGAGCCGATGGAGTTGAGTGAGGTATCAATGTGAAGCCTATGTGAGGGGGCATGCCACTGGGTGGATGTGGGGTCGAAATATCTTCATTCTGCGCATGCGCAATAGAGAAAGGGTATGAAAATAGACGTTTCGGGATGTAGGTGAGCCACTAATGAACCGATGGAGTTGAGTGAGGTATCAATGTGAAGCCTATGTGAGGGGGCATCCGATTGGACTAGGGTCTCGGCCGTTGTCCACATGCTGCGCATGCGCAGACAGGGAATTCTGTAAAAAAGGATGTGGACAGAGACGTGTTAGGGTTTAGGTGAGCCCCTCATGATCCTATGGTGTCGTATGAGGTCTTATTTTGAAGCGTGTGTCGTTCGTCGTCAATAGTCTGCGCATGCGCAGTCTGGCTGTAGTATAGAAATAGACGTGTTGAGGTTTAGGTGGGCCTCTAATGGTCTGATGGTGTCGAGTGAGGTATCAATGTAAAGCAGTCGTGAGGGAGTATCCGACGGGCTGGGTGTGACGTGGAACTGACGTCATTCTGCGCATGTCCAGTAGAGAACGTGTATGGAAATAGACATTTTGGCGCCGACAGGGGTCACTATGGGTCCGATGGAGTCGTATAAGGTCTTATGTTGAAGCTCTTGTGTAGCAGCATCCGACTGGACTCAGGGTTCGTCCGTGTTCAAGAGTCTGCGCATGCGCAGTCTGGTCGTAGTATAGAAAGCAGGCATGTTGGGGGATGCGTGAGGGAGTGTGTGTGTGTGTGTGACCCACCACTAGGGGTCCATGGTTGTGGTTGGGTGGTGGTGTGGGTTCTGCGCACAGACGTCACTTCCGGGTTTCACTAAAACTACCTTCGAACACAGAAGAGTTCCAATGTCTCCCTTAGACGTAGGGTCCGGATGTTCAACCTCCGGGTTTTCTCCCGGCCCGGCCCGCCCCGCCCCGGCCGCAGCGTGTGCGGATTATCCGGCCGCAGAGCGCGCGCCTTATCCGGTCGCACGTCTGAGCGGGTGAATTTCGGATTATCCTAGGCCACTGATGGGCTACTTTCTCCACGGTGTTCGAAGCCAGTTTCAACGAATCCCCACATGTCTGTTATAGGCTTCATGCATTATGTTTATATAGAAAACACACAAGACAGGGTTTTTTGGGTGAGATCTCATTTTTTTTATTCAATAACAACAACGTGAGAACAGCCACGTGAAAACTGAAGCCCAGAACAGGGGGCTTGTACATTGAAAGAACTGAAGCCCAGAATAGGGGGCTTGTAAACTTAAGCCCAGAACAGGGGGTTTATACATTGAAAGAACTTAAGCCCAGAACGGGGATTGTACATTGAAATGATGGACGGCCCAGTCATATACGAGTACATCGCGGTCCTCGGCCTTGGGGTACTCGTCAAACATCTGTACGATGGTAGATAAGGCTCTGCCCCGGCATCGATGGTACAGGTAAAACAAGCAATACTGTCCGCACACGCTACTGGTCAGGCTTTGCAACGTTTGACTGTTCCAACACCACGTCTCTGTGCATTGATCCCTGAAGTCTGTTGAATCGGGATGGAGGGGTGGCAGGACGTACGGGTCAAGTATTCGCCCTGCGCTTCTGTCAAGTAAACGGCCACCCAATGTTCACCGGGCCGATCCATCGGGTTCGTGTTGAGAACGTATGCCGCAAGACCATACGTGTTCCTGGGTCATTCTCCAGCACGGTGGTTATCTGGTCTGTATCCATATTAGGTGGAGAAGTCACATAGGACGTTGCGCGGCTTGTCCACTTGAATGATGTTGTCAAACTCGGCGTGGCAGATCACATTGACGGTGGTCCCGAGGGCTCATGCAAAGTGGATTTCCAACCGTAAGTTGCCTTGCTTGGCCAGGGCCAGCTGATGGTCGTTCTCTAAGGTGGGGGTCAGATCGAAACAGAACAACGTGTATCCGTTCGCGTAATTCTCCCGACTGATCATATTCCCTTCGTCCTCGTTTATTTGACCGGTGGCTGTAAACAGGCTCTGTTAGGCTCGAATGAAAGTCCTGCACCCAAAGTTCGGTGTTAAGGCCGTGGCTGGCACCTGTTGTCCATCCACATGCAGGGCCACAAAATTGATGCCGAAATGTTTAAAGTCAAACGGGTTCTCTGGTTAGGCTCCGCTGAAACTGGTATTTTCCACACAGGCCAGGATCAATCGCTTGGGTAGTTCCCCCAGGAACAGGTTTTCTTTGTTGGCACTCATATTTCCAGCAGGAACAGAGAACACTTTGGTTTGTACACGTCGGATAGGGTACTGGGCTGGTTTTGTTTCCAAGGCTTTCATGTGTCCCAATTGAACGGCTGGATTCGGTTTCACTTTTCGGACATACAGGACTGCGTCTTGACCGACAATCTTATAGTCGGCTGCATGCCCGTCAAACGTTAGTGGCCATCAAGGCGAAGGTCGGACGCGCCCGTATCAGTCGGATTTTGATGGGGATCTTGTTCAAGAGGTACCGGTCTTGCATGAACATGTCTGCGTGTAGTCGACCCATGAGATCCACCAAGGCGCCGTTCGCAGTGAAAGCCTTCCGTTTGTTATATCCTTCATTGTCCACCGTGTCCATGTGCTCGGCTGTGTCCTGGTAGGATAAAGCGGCTGTCAGTTTAGATTTTTTAGCCTCTCGTCCATGCGACAAGAGCGTCTCGATGTAGGCTCGGTAGGGGTACGTGTTGGTCGAGTCACTGATGAGAAGAATATCGACCTGTGGGAACATCGAGTGCAGCCAGAGATTCGTCGGGCCCACCATTGCAGCTTGGATGATTCTGGAGCCATCCCCATTGACGACCTTGGCTTTTACATACAAGTACGTATGGCTTAAATCCACATAGGCCGTATCCGCATTGCTGATGGTGAACTCGATTGGCCCTGTTTCGTTGATGCTGGAGAGCGGCAGATGCTCCACCCATAATCCTTGCTCGGCACTGGTTTGTGTGGGCGGGACGGTCCACAAATCAAATTCACTGTTGGTGGAGAGGCAGGACTCTGCGTGGATCAAGGACATGTTTTAAGAAAAGATATCCTGGGTCTTCGATGTGCGTCGTCGCTGGGTCGGTCGTCGACTGGTGCGTGGTCTCCGTGGTGCAGGTCTTTTATTCCCTACGGTGCGTTGTGCTTTGGCCACTAAGACACCCCCTGCTTCTTTGGCCCGCCGTTTCAATGCTTCTTTGGGTGCCGTACCCCCCAAGACATCACCGGCCACTTGCAGTCCACTTCGTACCGCTTGTTTGGCGATCGTTTTCACCCCACGCGTTACCAAGGGCAGGAACGTTTTGGCGATGCTCCCGAGTATGTTCCCCAGCCCATGTCCTCGTTGCATGCGTGCACCACTAAAGACGGGAAGGCCACCCCCGGCCTGTTGGGCATAATAGTCCATATTGTAAAGGTCAACCTGTGCAACAATACTCCAATACTGTTACGCAGCTGATGGGTCAGGATGGCTGATTAATACGTTATGTCAATCGCCATTATTATTTAATCAGTTCTGACACCACCGGAATATCCGGAATTTATACAGTTGACCGAGTATTCTTAATCAAGAATATCGGTAAGAATAATGCCGTTTTATGTTCAACTAGATCAAATTTTATTCCATCTGAATTAATATGTACATATCATACAAACTTCGATGCATGATAATAAAAGGCAAGTCTCTCGGGAACATTCGTGTTTTGTTGTTATTTCTTTATGATTCTTCTCCAACGCAGTCTCCGGTATAATTCGGTTTAGTACACTCGTTCCGTCTTTGTACCGTAGCATGTATTTTAAAGCTGATAATTCTGTCTGTCATCCAAAAGTAATAATCCAATCCCGGGATTCTGTGTTCACTAGTCTCCGGCGTAGATATATGTGACGATCTGATATTGAAAGATCACCCGGGTTTTTATCTACGGGTGATATGTGCCATCGAGATCCAGATATTTATTTACGGGTGATAGCTTATTGAAGAGAATCTGGATAAGTCTGAATACTGTCTGATTATAATGAGTATTAAATCTTTTCCCATGAAGCTTTGGTGCAAATTACTAAATGAACGTCTCCTGTATTCTTGACAGGCGTCAAATCTTGTTCTGTGAGATTCCCGTCTTTTACTTTTGGGGTTACCCGGGTTTATAAATGCGGGTAGTGATATGCTGGCGTTGTTTCAACCCAATATGTAACTTTCACGGGCTATGCTTAAAGCCTTAAACTAGAACAAGTCTAGAATATCAGCTAAACCCTTCCCGTGTCCGTAATTGGAAGTAACTGTTAACTTAATCGACTTCGTCTTGATGTTGGGGTTACCCGTCTTTTATTATAGGGGATACCCGGGTTTATAAATGCGGGTCGTGAAATGCTGGTATCGTTTCAACCCAATATTAACTTTCACGGGCTATGCTTAAAGCCTTAAACTAGAACAAGTCTAGAATATCAGCTAAACCCTTCCCGTGTCCGTAATTGGGAGTAACTATTAATTTAATCGACTTCGCCTTGATGTTGGAGTTACCCGTCTTTCAATTTTGGGGTCACCCGGATTTATAAAGGCGGGTAGTGATATTCAGTTCTAATGACTCTGACGTTACGCCACTGAGTGAGAACTAAATCACTCCCGAATTATAATATCTCTTATTTAATGTATGGAATGCAGTCTGTGTATTTCTTCTGTGTATATTCCTGTTGGTTTCCTCTGTTATTATATATTTACTGGTTTGGCACTGGAATTCGGGGCTGAATGTATAACATCAGATAATAGATGAATAACTTCAATGTTGATCTTGAAGATAAAGATATTTCACTGCAAAACACATTTTAGCCTCTATTTGACTAGTAAATATGCATACAGCTGAAATTCTTTTCACCCGTATTTGTATCTCGTAGGGGGATCGGGGTTCCCATAATTTCCTTGACAACGGGTTGTTTACATTGAAGATTAGGCCTTGCACCAATAAAATTATCTGCTTCTCATACTCATTATTATATTCCAATGGTATCCAGTTACCTAAGGTATGGTAATATCCTGCTGGCTGTTACAGACAATTAATAGCTGGGATATCGTTGGCTATTCTCACAGTTGTTTGGACTGTGTAGCTGACCCGGTGATTACCAAGTGCCGAATTATTAGTATCTTTAGCCTTTTATACTTTCGCGGGGCAGACGATCCCAGCGCCACCTGGTGAGATGAATCCAGTGTGATACTCTCGACCCTCAGGAGAGCTTAGCGTCGTAAACGGCTAATCACCAAATAATCATTCAAAGATTGCGATTAATAAAGACAATCTCTTTGAGAAGAGATCATTTCGAACAATTACAATTCATGAAACGCTAGTACAATTACGTTATCGTCCATAAGATGCAGCGTTTCAGAGTATAGCCTCGTTTTGACATCATCGTACACATGGCTGACATCGGAAGAGTTTGCCAACAAAATTATGTGCATAAACGTGAAAATCTCACTCCACACATCCAGATATTCAACAACAACTACTGGATAACAGCAAGAACAAGGTATTTAATCCACTCCGATAAAGAATTACAAATTGAACGAACATTACATCGAGAAAAATCAGCAAATACACGGTCAGAAATCGTCATCCGTCATATCGAACATTATTATATGTACACGGCTGAACTGAATGACTGACAACGAATATTTATATAATACACGGATACACGAATCGTCACACTTCCCCCCTCTTAAAAGTATGCTGTCCTCAGCAACATCTATCACGGTCATATAAATATGTACAATTGGATCAAATTTATCAGTCCAGTCTCTTAAGAAAAATACTGTTCCGTGGAAGAATATATTTATAACATGTTCACTGTTCACTCCTATTTACAGGTCGATGGATATCACCATCTCCATGACTGGACACTCGCCGACGGTCTTGACTGGGGCTCCGTGGTCTTTTCCCATGCATTGGTTGGCGCACCCAAGGATCCCTGTACTGTTGCCAACGATGGTATTGGTGAAATCCGTACCTTGGATGGCTAGAATCCCGACCAGGGCGACCGATTATACTTCTGGGACGGTTGGAATCTTCCCTTGACCGAGCTTCCTCATTCCTGGATCTAGATGACTCATAGGATCGGTCTGGACATCTGGAATTATGCGGTTGCCGGTTTTGATGTTCCTCGTGAGACGTAGGGGCTTCAACCGGAACACGGACAGGACTGGCGAAAAGAACAGCTGGTTTGGTAGTTGGAGCAGAGGATTTGGATGAACTTGATGAAGATGAACTGCTTGATGATGTTGAGGCGGATGAAACAGATAAAGTTGAAACTGCTGGAAGGGATGGAATTACTGCTGTCACTGATGGCTGTTGATGGTTGTTCAAGGTACTTTCAGCGATTCCTGTTACCTGACGACTCTGGTGACCTTCATAGATTGCTACAATCTTTTCCACACTTTCCGCTTGGCGGTTCAGCGCTGATGCCAGGCTGGACTGTGCGTCGATTGTTGACTGATAAAGTGAACGAAGAACAGCAGTTTGCTCCGTTACGGCCTGCTCAACTTTCATGGATGCCTCACTCAAAACGGATGCTGCTCTACACACTCTCGACATTTCGGCGTTTGAACTGGATATCGTTTTGATAAAATCTTCAATCACATCAGTGAGTCTAGAGTGTTTACCATTATTAGATTCCAACACTCCAAGGACCTGGGAAAGATTCAAGTTAGTGGCCACAAGTTGATTAGATATTGGTCTAAGGTCTTGCTCCGGCAGAACAGGTTGTCGTCGGGCTGCACCTACTATGGCTGCAGCCAACATCTCGACCGAATGGGTCTCATTGACGGCAACACTTGATCCTGCTCTGGGATGAGGCTTGATTGAATTGGTATTTTCCTTGACTGATGTTGTAGCAGGTGGAAGTAAGTCAGCGGGCCCCTGAAGTAGTTGCTGTACTTCATCTTCGTTTGGGTGTAACTGAATGTCCATTTCAACAACAGGGTTGGTATCCAGGATCACGGTGTTTGGGTCGGTGGTTGGTTCATCTTGGGATATAGAATCCACCGCACGTTGAAGTTCGCCAATATCATTCACTTGCTGTAGAATTCGTGGGAAGGTAGAGAACACTCCCATGACCTCACGAAGATTGCATCGAGGATTCTCTGGTCCATTTAAGGGAATTTCAACAGGTATCAATGGCGGAAACGTAGATGTTGAGGATGTTGACTGTTGGTGTTGTTTCGTGGTGATGGTTTGGTCAGGCTTGGGCAGTTTGGATTTGGCTGTTTGAGTTTGATCAGTTTCGTGTTGATGTTGTGTCTCCCCATCCTTTGTTGTTGCTTTGCTGGTTGCTTTCAGTGGTTTGCGTACTGGTTTTTCGGTTGGCTGAACAGATTTGTGTTTTTTGGTGAACTTCTCTTTGGGTTTGGCTGTTGGAACTGTCCTGACTGGTGGTTGACTAAATGTTATTTGGATGTCCGAGTGCGGTGATGTTTCTGGTGATGGCTCAATTGGTACTGATGCTTCATCAATATCTGGCTGTGGCGTAACTGCGACGGTCTCTGTTGACGTTGGATGAGTGTTTGTGGTACCTCTATGGGTTTGCTTTATACCGTCATAGAACTGGATGGAATCTTCTTTAGACATCACAGTAGCATCAGTTGATTGAAGTATGTACGGTGACTTAGTCCCGCCAACGCTTTCCATACCACCAACAGTCGGATGTTTAGCCTCCATGTGCTTCTTCATCTCGTCATACTTCAATCCGATTTTGTTACAGTTGTTACATGTATACGGTGCCTCGAGTCGGGGTAGATGGTTATTCACCACATGCCGGATCATCTGTGGTTTGTCCCCGGTGTAGATACACCGAGAACAGCTGTACACAGCTCCCCTCTTCCCATAGGACTTGATGGCCTTTTCTGACATCTGGTCTCTGCAAAGACTAAGTAAACAATTTTATCAGCTGTGTTGATATTTATATAAAGATATTTATATGTAATCAACCACCAGTTCCAGTGCCATAACCAGGTTTATTTGTTACTCTTGTGAATGCAGAGCTTGGGATACCCTCCTTTTAGCCTGTGCGAGTGATTTCTTTGCCCATGGCAATACTACGGTTCCTTTATATGGTTTTAGTTTGTTGTGGTGCAAGACCTTTAATTTTCCTGCCTCATTCATTTGGATGATGTAGTCTAAGTCGTTTAGTTTCTTTATGACTAGATGCGGACCACTGTATGGGAATTGTAGTTTTGCGCTAACACCCTTTTCACGTTTTTCGTGATAATACCACACATAATCCCCAGGTTGGTATGTGTGTGATAGAGTTTTCCCATCGTATGTCTTTTTCTGTCGTTTTGCAGCTATTTTCAGGCTTTTACGTGCGATGTCGTGTGCATGCTGTAACTTGTCACGAAGTTGATCAACATATTCTCCGTAACTAGGCATTTCATCATCAGCATCTGGATCAACTCCACCAAATATTACTTCTGCAGGTAGTCTTACTTCTCGACCCAGCATGAGTAAATTTGGCGTCATACTCGTACCATCATGCGGAGTGGCTCTATATGCAGCAGCTAGACATCCAAGGAATAGATCCCAATTTTCTTGTTCGTCTTTAAGATATGCTCTGATCATTGGGAGCAGTGTTCGGTTAAATCTTTCGACTTTTCCATTGCATTGTGGGTGCCTGGGTGAAGTTCGAGTTTTCCGTATCTCTAAAAGCTTACACAGTTCAGCGAACACTTCACTAGTATAATTTGTACCTTGGTCAGTGTGCAAATCCAGTGGACAACCGTATCTGCTTATGACTTCATTTAATATCACTTGTGCACAAGTCACGGCAGTCTGGTCTGGTATTGGAAATATTTCAACCCAATTTGTAAAATGATCTGTGACAATCAGGATATATCGATTCCCTCTCTCTGTTTCGGGAAATGGACCTAAGATATCGGTTGAAAGTCTATCCAGAGGGGCTCCAACTCGCATATCGCCTAGTGGGGCTCTGGGTGTGCGTGCTGGGGCCTTGTTGGCTCCACAAGTATCACAACAACGTATCCAGTTATCGACATCTTCCCGCAATTTCCACCAATAAAATCTCTGAAGTACCTTCTCGCAAGTTTTCTTCTTTCCTAGGTGTCCCGCAAGGATAGAATTATGCATTTGATTCAGAATCTGATCTCTCATGCTCCTAGGTACCAAAAATTGCCAGTGACTCCCAGTCACATCTTTGCGTATAAATCGTCTGAATAATAAACCATCTTTCATATCTAGACTATCCCATGAATTCCAGTAGTGTCTCGAGGGTGGACTGGATGAGCATACATCTGGTCCAAATGGCCGCTTACCTTCCTCATACCACTTTAAAACAGGTCCTATGTCTGGATCCTCCAATTGTTTTTTCCGCAATGTTGATCTTGCATAGCCCTGCATCCATGGTGTCTCTCCCGCTTTTCGACTACAACCACTATCCGAATTGTCCATATGGGTGTCATTCTGAGTAAGTTTCTTAAATTGATCTGTCTCGTGCTGTCCATGCACCATAACCTTTTCCTGCCAAGTTCGATTTGCTACATCGTTCTGGTCTGAAAATCCATGGTTACTCCAGGTGATGATATTCAGCAACAGTAATATCAAATTCCTCACATGCCAGAATACAGTACTCCCTAATCTATGAAGAAAACAGATAGGCCGTACTAATTTAATGTGATCAAAACCACTATGAGCTTCACTTTGTGACTTTGCTCTCCGCAGTTCATCTACTATCTCCGAATTCTCTGTGCTTACTCCCTGCATCTCTGAAGTCCGTTTTTGACACTTCACACAAGGGCCGCACTTCAAAGGTTTGTCTTCGTCATCACACTGACAAAACCTAGGATTAGGACATCTGGATAACGCATCAGCGTTCTGATGACGCTTTCCTGGCCTGTATTCTATTTCAAAATCAAAAGCCGATAATATCTCTATCCACCTCGCTATTCTGTTTTTTGGTTCCTTCAAACTGAAAAGCCATTTCAGGGCCTGGTGATCTGTCCTCACCAGAAATTTCCTTCCCAGTAAATAATGTCGAAAGTACTCAATGAAAGATTTGACAGCCAACAGTTCCTTGTCTGTCACGCAGTAGTTCCTTTCCGATTTGTTAAGGACACGACTTGCATAGGCAATAACGCGCTCTCTCCCGTCTTGTATTTGAGATAACACTGCCCCAATGCTGACATCGCATGCATCCGTGTCGAGGATAAACAAACAACCATCTTTCGGATATCCCATAATCTCTGATCCAGTAAGAGCTGCTTTAATCCCCATAAAAGCTTCTTCACATTGAGGAGTCCAAAGAAAAGTTGTGTCCTCCTTCGTCAGTTCGGTGAGTGGATGTACCAACTTTGAGAAGTCTTTCACCCAACGACGGTAATAGCTTCCCAACCCCAGAATACCCCTTACTTCAGTAACGTTCTTGGGAGTTGGCCACGCTATGATTTTCTCCATATTTGCCTTATTTGGACGAATTCCATCCTTGGAAACAACATGGCCCAGAAATTCCACTTCCCTTTTCAATAGGTGACATTTTATGGGTTTAAGTTTCAGCTTTGCGAGTCTGATTTTCTGCAATACCTCCTTCAGTCTTTGTGTATGTCCTTCAAATGTATGCCCAAATATGACCACATCGTCCAGGTATAAAAGACAAGAGACCCACTGGAGACCAGAGAGCGCAAGTTCTATGCATCGCTGAAACGTTGCTGGAGAATTGCAAAGACCAAACGGCATTTTTGTGTATTCCCATAGTCCATATTTCGTCACGAACGCCGTTTTAGGAATGTCGGACTCTTTGACTTTGACTTGGTTATACGCTGATGTAAGATCCAATGTAGAAAACCATGTTGCGCCTTCTATAGCATCGAGACAGTCTTGAATTCTTGGCAATGGAAAAGCGTCCTTACGAGTGACTGAATTTACCCTGCGATAATCCACACATGGCCTCACTGAGCCACATTTCTTCCTTACTAAAACTATTGGAGAAGCCCAGGGTGAAGTTGATGGCCGAATACATCCTTGTTTTTGTAGATTTTCCAAAGCCTTCTTATCCTCACCAGCGAATGCCATGGGTAACCGCCTTGGAGGTTGTTTGATGGGTTTTGCGTCACCCGTATCTATGGAATGTTCCACCAAATCTGTACATCCTAAATCAAACTCGTTTTTGGAGAATACATCCTCGTAATCGTTCAGCAGCTCCGCTATCTCGGCATGATGGTCTGGATCCAGCCTCTGTACTGTTTCGTCATACAAGTCCTTCAAATGACTTGGAACCCCCAATTTACCACTAATTTTATTTTTGCCATCGTGAAATACTTGCCGCGTGATGCTGGGATGCTCATTGATCAACTGAATTCGACGAACAACGTCAAAATTTCCCTCGTCAGTTTCTCCTTCTTTGTCTAAGAGTGTCTGAATATCATCATCTACAGATTCCGCATACCCCAGGCATGTATTCTGTTTAATGATTCTGGACTCAGCGAAAGGGTTGCATATTCGAACTTTAAAATCAGTCTCAATCCCCGTATCAACGAGACAGGGTGCCACTATAAGTGAATGCTTTTTGGAAAACTCCGCCGATCCCTCTATCAAGCAGACAGTTTCATCCGATCGCCCTGTGACCTTGTTTATAACCGCATCGATGATCATTTCACTCATACCGGGGATGTTAGTATCAGTTACTGCTAGTACTTTCCTAATTCTTGGTGTTGGAATTTGACTCAGAGGAATTGTTACCTTGTTAAGAATCATTTTCCCTTCACTAAGCAGTATATCAGCTGGTCCTTTCGGGCCTTTCTGCAGTATATCTGTTCCTAAAAGGATATCATCCTCAATATCAGCGACAACCAGTTCCTGTTCGAATATAAGAGATCCAAGAGAAACTTTGAAATCACCTTTCCCTGTATATTTCAGGGTTCGTCCATCTGCGCATGATATGTTGCCTTTCCCTGTTTTCCGTAACATAGGACGCTGACGACCCGGAATTTGGGAAAAGATCCTATCAGACACGATAGTCCGTGTTGCCCCTGTGTCAACGGTATAAGTAACTTCCGTTCCATTTAAAGCCCCTTTAATGTATACCCCGTCATATTTTGGAATTTCTCTTCTAACTGATTGTGATGAATTAGATTTCCCGGGAATATAACGTGGTATAGATGTAGTTTCTGGTTTTTCAAAAACAAAAGAGTGGCCGTGATGGTAAGGGACCGTCCCTCGGCCTATTGAGCCGATCCCTTGTAGTTTGTTTGTTGAATACCAGTATTATGGCTGCCTGCTGAAATTCTTGGTCCAGCATTTTCTCCATAACTAGGATATCTAGTGTGTGGGGTAAATTGTTGGGCTCTTGGATTTAATTGTCCCTTGAGATAATTCTGACAATATCTCGCATAGTGAGAACCACCACATTTAAAACATCCAGTAAAATTTTCTCTGGGTTGAAAATTCGTTCCGTGGTTATCTTGTGGTCGCGTTTGTTGAAGATTTCTTGATTGGGGATTGTTTCTTGGTTGTTGTTCCATTCTCTCTATTCGTTCCGTTATGGAAGACATTGCCGTCTTTAGTTCATTACGTAACTCCTGTACTTGATTTACAGTTTCTTCGGTGTTGGCAATTTTACTGGTGCCGTTGATTGGCTTTTTCCCACCTTTGAATTTTCCCCGGTTATTCGATGGAGCTTCTTTTGTCAGTTCATCAGTCGGGACAATATCTGTCGTCTCCTCGTCTTTGTTCTCAAATTTCACTAAACGAGTAGGTCGTTTCAAATTGCACCCGTTTCTTCTCTGCGTTTCTAGAAAATTGACTACTTCAAAAACCGCTTCGTCGATGTTTTTGGGGTCTTTGACGTATTCCACATGGAATCTTGCGTTTTCATCGTGCAGTCCATCTAGAAATCTCCGCAGTAAATCTTCATGTCGGGTCGTAAAATCCCTATTTGCATATGCTTTGTCATACAGCCTCTTTAATTCAGCGGCATAATCTTCGACCTTTTCTGAATTTTTCTGACTTCTATTGCTGAAAGCGGCTCCAAATGTTTTGGGAGTTTCTACCCGTCGGAAACGATGTCCTAATTCATTTACCAACGAGTCATATTGACCCCGTATTTCCCAAGAAAGCTGACCATATACAAACTCTCCCGCCTTCCCTTGTAAACGGGGTAAAATTTCCGCTAATTTTTCCTCCTTTGTCCACCTTCTTATTCTGGCTACATCCTTAAACCTGTTGTGCCATACTTCCCATTTTTCCAGTCCAGTGAATGATGGTAGTTTTGCGCTAGATTGTCTAGGTATTCCAGTCCATCTACTGCGCTCTTTACTACTGTGGGTAGTTCTACTATCATCGGAGTCGTTATTATCACTGCTTGAACTGTCATTAATCAGCGGTGAGGCTATCCTTTTCCGACTTTCTGTTTGCGGTATTTTCCGTATTTTACCATTTCTTGATTTATTCCCAGAAACTGATTTATTGTGAGAATCCGTAATATCGCTGGTATTACGAGAGAGGGGTGTCGGTAATTCAAGATTAGAAATTGCTTCCGTTACCGCTCCTTTGATCATTGAAGTTACATCATGCATTGTTCCACGTAATATATCTCCGACCATACTGGATACTTCTTTACGTAGTTCCCCCATAGGTCTGTCAACTCCGAGCGTGTCTCCCGAGTTTAATCCCACGTTTTTCTCAGTTTCCATGGTTACCCCATTTGAATTGACAATTTCGTGTATAACTTGTCTGTGTTCCATGGCTGGATTTACATCGGGAAATTCGGCCTCGCTCGCCGTGTCGTCCTCTGTTGACTGAATATCTGATTTAGTTCCACGTCTGCTCCGTCTTGGTCCGGGTGTCTTAAACGTTCCCCCGATATCCATCTTATTTTGTTGTATTAATGTTCCAAGAATATGGTATTTGAAGATTTTCCGGGCTGGGTAAGTATCACTGAATTCAGGGTATATTCTGAATCTCACTTCTCGGACACCAAAAATGTAACGGTCAACCTGTGCAACAATACTCCAATACTGTTACGCAGCTGATCGGTCAGGATGGCTGATTAATACGTTATATCAATCGCCATTATTATTTAATCAGTTCTGACACCACCGGAATATCCGGAATTTATACAGTTGACCGAGTATTCTTAATCAAGAATATCGGTAAGAATAATGCCGTTTTATGTTCAACTAGATCAAATTTTATTCCATCTGAATTAATATGTACATATCATACAAACTTGGATGCATGATAATAAAAGGCAAGTCTCTCGGGAACATTCGTGTTTTGTTGTTATTTCTTTATGATTCTTCTCCAACGCAGTCTCCGGTATAATTCGGTTTAGTACACTCGCTCCGTCTTTGTACCGTAGCATGTATTTTAAAGCTGATAATTCTGTCTGTCATCCAAGAGTAATAATCCAATCCCAGGATTCTGTGTTCACTAGTCTCCGGCGTAGATCTATGTGACGATCTGATATTGAAAGATCACCCGGGTTTTTATCTACGGGTGATATGTGCCATCGAGATCCAGATATTTATTTACGGGTGATAGCTTATTGAAGAGAATCTGGATAAGTCTGAATACTGTCTGATTATAATGAGTATTAAATCTTTTCCCATGAAGCTTTGGTGCAAATTACTAAATGAACGTCTCCTGTATTCTTGACAGGCGTCAAATCTTGTTCTGTGAGATTCCCGTCTTTTACTTTTGGGGTTACCCGGGTTTATAAATGCGGGTAGTGATATGCTGGCGTTGTTTCAACCCAATATGTAACTTTCACGGGCTATGCTTAAAGCCTTAAACTAGAACAAGTCTAGAATATCAGCTAAACCCTTCCCGTGTCCGTAATTGGGAGTAACTGTTAACTTAATCGACTTCGTCTTGATGTTGGGGTTACCCGTCTTTTATTATAGGGGATACCCGGGTTTATAAATGCGGGTCGTGAAATGCTGGTATCGTTTCAACCCAATATTAACTTTCACGGGCTATGCTTAAAGCCTTAAACTAGAACAAGTCTAGAATATCAGCTAAACCCTTCCCGTGTCCGTAATTGGGAGTAACTATTAATTTAATCGACTTCGCCTTGATGTTGGAGTTACCCGTCTTTCAATTTTGGGGTCACCCGGATTTATAAAGGCGGGTAGTGATATTCAGTTCTAATGACTCTGACGTTACGCCACTGAGTGAGAACTAAATCACTCCCGAATTATAATATCTCTTATTTAATGTATGGAATGCAGTCTGTGTATTTCTTCTGTGTATATTCCTGTTGGTTTCCTCTGTTATTATATATTTACTGGTTTGGCACTGGAATTCGGGGCTGAATGTATAACATCAGATAATAGATGAATAACTTCAATGTTGATCTTGAAGATAAAGATATTTCACTGCAAAACACATTTTAGCCTCTATTTGACTAGTAAATATGCATACAGCTGAAATTCTTTTCACCCGTATTTGTATCTCGTAGGGGGATCGGGGTTCCCATAATTTCCTTGACAACGGGTTGTTTACATTGAAGATTAGGCCTTGCACCAATAAAATTATCTGCTTCTCATACTCATTATTATATTCCAATGGTATCCAGTTACCTAAGGTATGGTAATATCCTGCTGGCTGTTACAGACAATTAATAGCTGGGATATCGTTGGCTATTCTCACAGTTGTTTGGACTGTGTAGCTGACCCGGTGATTACCAAGTGCCGAATTATTAGTATCTTTAGCCTTTTATACTTTCGCGGGGCAGACGATTCCCAGCGCCACCTGGTGAGATGAATCCAGTGTGATACTCTCGACCCTCAGGAGAGCTTAGCGTCGTAAACGGCTAATCACCAAATAATCATTCAAAGGTTGCGATTAATAAAGACAATCTCTTTGAGAAGAGATCATTTCGAACAATTACAATTCATGAAACGCTAGTACAATTACGTTATCGTCCATAAGATGCAGCGTTTCAGAGTATAGCCTCGTTTTGACATCATCGTACACATGGCTGACATCGGAAGAGTTTGCCAACAAAATTATGTGCATAAACGTGAAAATCTCACTCCACACATCCAGATATTCAACAACAACTACTGGATAACAACAAGAACAAGGTATTTAATCCACTCCGATAAAGAATTACAAATTGAACGAACATTACATCGAGAAAAATCAGCAAATACACGGTCAGAAATCGTCATCCGTCATATCGAACATTATTATATGTACACGGCTGAACTGAATGACTGACAACGAATATTTATATAATACACGGATACACGAATCGTCACAATATAGTTGCGTGCATCTAAGGCACCTTCATCATACAAAGTGGGGAGCACGTGCTTGTGGAAAATGAAGTGTCAGCACCACTTTTCCTCGTTCGAATGCCACCAGTCGTACCGTGTCATCTCTTATATCCACCGTGATAGTGTTGATGTCGGTTTGGCGTACGGGTAGGTAGAGCATGTGAGTGAAACTGTGGGTAACTTGATCTCCATACGTCTTTTTAATGGGCACCGCCCGTAACAGAGGTGTGTTGATGTCCCCCACGATGTGGTTGTCGACTACGTCCGAGTAGACGTAGAGTCCGTACATACCCGACTTCATATCCATCGGGGTCTGGCCATGGTCCTCGGATGGACCCGTGTAGATCGCGTGAGCGAGACCCAGCATTTGCTGTAGGATAGGACTCAGTACGACACTCACGTTGGCGGTGAGGAGGATCTGTGCCTTGCCGTTGTGTGCGTTGTAATCGAAGTCCACGTGATTCTTAAAGGGAAAGGCTTTGATGGGTTTTGAAGTATTCGTGACCTCCCGTAGAGCCTTATAATGCAACAGTCTTGTCAGCCCACCCATGGACTTCTTGGGGGTATCGTATTGGCCTTCGCGGAGGGTGAGTCGGGTGTTCTTGCCTTCGTATGTCACCTCGAACCACACTTCAATGGCTCGTACGTTGTACCACGAGTAAGGGTATTGGATATCCACGAGGCCACATTCCCATCGTCCAGGTAAATGCAACGGTTGCGGTAACTGGGTGACGTACTTGGCCAAGGTGTTGTCAGGAAACACATCCAGCGAACTGTTACTGGGTAGGGTGAGATAAAACATGGCGACAGAGCTGTCCTGCTGCTGCTGTTGGTTTTAATAGGTGTTCCAGGCCTTAGGCAGTTGTGTCCGGCGTCGTGTTCGTCGCGGTGACTTGCTACGCGTCACGGCTCTGGAGATGTGGGGTGTCCTGATCAAGGATGGTTTTTTAAAGGCCTGAAAAGAAGGTGCCCGTTGTGGTGGTGGTGTTTTGGGGGGGTGACTCCGGTTCCTATTTGGATTCCCAAGAAGGTAGTGGGCCACTCGGCGATTGCTGGGTTCGCTGCATAAAGGCCCATCGGTGGGGGTTCCCCACCAATTCCTGTGGTACATGCGTGTCTTTCAAGTCTTGAGCGAAGATCTCCCATCCTCGAGGATCCGTGTGCGACCTGCGTTGACGCAGCAGGTCATTCACTAAATCCGTCATGTGGGTCCCGCGGACCACCTGATTCTGTACCAGGAGTTCGCCTTTATCATTCCAAGTCATGCTAGGATTCTGTTTCATCCGTTGTAACACCAGGCCAGCTTGTTTCTTGAACGATGCAGGTACACTCTTCAGCACTTCGTCTTCGACCCACTGTGGGACTGTGGGTGGTACCCCTGGTAATGGCAGCTGTTGGAGCAGTGCTGAGGTAGGCAGTGTGTCACGTGGTGGTGGTGGTGGTGATGCTGGGGTAGAGATGGTTTTGTATTGGTCCATGAACGTCATGTAACGTTGAAGCGTCTCATTGTACTGTTGTACTTTCTCACTGTCGCTTAACCCCGGTCTCTGTAAGATCTGTTGCATCTCTCCATCGAGGGTGTTTATGGTCTTCACCGTAGGTGGGACAGGGTAGGACGACTGGAAGTTTTGTAGGAACCGTGGTTCGACGAGGACCATTTTTTTCGTGTGATTCATTGTCGGCCGAAGAGTCCACCCAATACTGGACCCAACACAGAAGCGGCCAACGGTGCTAATATGGCCCCGAGAAAGCCGCCTTTCTGTAACACCTTTTTGTTTTGTGTTTGAGGGACCCGCTTCTGGACTATGGTTCGGAGTCCTGTCTTATGCTTGGCCAACTTGGTCTTCTGAGCCGGAGTCAGTGGAACGTTGCCTTTTAACAGGTTGTATCCGATCTCGCACAGACAGCGTACAAGATCAGGGTCCGCACCGCGTACAATGGTTCGGACCAACTCGGGTGGGGCCGTCTTCAATACACGGAGCGTCGGAGCGTGCTTCCGTACTCGCACAGACATCATGTACAACTAATGCTAGAACTCACAACTCTGCTCTTTTTATCTACTTCAGAGAACAGAGACAAAGTCAACCATGCTGTGGTATTAATTCTTTTTATTATCCCCATCATCAAACACACACTCCAGCTGGGGGCGCCACTGTGGATGTGTTTACATTATTTTTGTATGTACACGTGGTGGGTCTCTCCGGGAAAGATGCCGGTCCGTAGTCGAAGGTGGTCGGGGGTGGCTTGCTTGAGGTCGAAGAGCATATACCCGTGCTGAGGGGTTGTGGCATCTTTAAAGGCTTTCAACGCAAACGGTGTGCGGCCGGGATACATCTGTCTCGCCAGGTGCAGCAGTTGAGTGGTATCTCTCGGGTTTTTGAAGACCACCAGGTAGTGGGCATTTAAGCTGATGTTCCGATGTTCTTTGTTTTTACTGAACAGATTCTGCACAATGTAGATGATGCTGAGCCGTCGATGATGGCTGTCTTTGGTAAAGAGTTGGGTGACCCGCGCATCCGTCTCCGCCATGAGATCATTCAGAACCACCAAGGTGTCGGGTTCCAATTCGGCCAGGTTGGGTAGGCCTTCCACGAACGTGATGTGGGCATTGCTGCATACGCTGCCTGCCATTCTCCGTAACACCACACGACTCGGGCAATGGGTGGGGTGATCATGCTGTCGGCGTGTTGAAGGAGCTTCCTGACGAAGTGCGTTTTGTCGGAGCCCGCCGGTCCTGCGATAACGCAAGTGAAGGGATGCTGCCACCGAGGGTCCATGGTTCGAGCTGTATGCGCTGTCGTGGTAACCCGTTCTTGTAAATTTGGTACGAGTGAACTGGAGTGGTGGTGGTGGGTACAACGTGGAATGAAGGATGACGGCAGTGGTGTCTGGCTTTCTAGTCGTTTCACCTGGTTGGCAGCGACCCAGGAATTGAAGGAACTGGGCCAGCCTTGCCATTTGACCAAATGAAACAGTTTGCCACGTCGACGTTCCGTTTTCAAAATCTGCTCCACCATATGGTAGTCTTGCTGTGTTTTTACGACAGGCTGTAATTCCGTCTCGTAAAACGTCCCTAGCAACGGTTCCCCTTGAAGATCTTCCAGTTCATAGACTCGCTGCTGTACAAGACAGCTGTTGTATGGGGTACAAGACACGCCGGACTTGGGCTTCATTGCGTTGGGTCACGGTAATGGGGGCTCTCTCTATACTCCGGTGATAGGCTCGATTGTAACCACTCACAAGTTTCGGGAGAACATCGATGTACCGCCTTGTATTCTTATAGGTGAAATATTTATACATGTGGCCTTTGAATGTCCTGTTGAACCTTTCCACCACGGAAGCCTTGGTCTCGTTGTACGTATGGAAGAAAAACACCTTCTGGGCTTTTAGGAACTGTTGGAACGGTCTGTTGAGGAATTCCGTGCCTTTGTCGGTTTGCAAATACAAAGGTTTGCGCCTGGTCTGAAAGATGTCTTTGGACGCCGCTATGAGATTCGACCCCGTTTCCGCCCGGATGGGTACCACCCACGCATACTTCGATAGGATATCGATGCACGTCAAGATATACCGATTCCCATCGTTGTGTTTGGCAAAGGCGCTCATATCGACCAAATCCGCGTGCCACTGGGCATCTATTCCTCCCGCGATGACCCGGTTCCGTAGAAAATGGCGACGGACAGATCGATGTAAGGTATAGGTGTCTTGTTTTCTTAACCAACCTCGGACTTGGGCACGTTGTATCCCCTGGGGTTTGGCCGCTCGATAGAGAGCCGACAATGCACTATAAGCCGCCGGACTGTCGGGACTGTAGTATAAGTTATCCAACACCTTCTCGCAGCGCTTCATGGTGACAAATGATGATGGACCCTGGCTCTATCGTTTATTTAAAACGGGTATATCTTGGGCCGGAGATTCTTTCTGATTTTCTTCGTTGGCTTCCACAGTGTCCATGGTAAATGACCAGTCCAACTCGTCTGATGACCGCTTGATGAGCACTTGATCCACATCTACCACGGCATCTTCCAATGCAGACCATAGATCAGGGTGAAGGATAAAATGCACTGTACCCCCATCTAGCCGAGCCAATTGAGCAAAGAAAGGGCCCCGTCGGATGTACACATCGTGACACAAGTGGATGGGGTCCCCGTCCAGTTCACCAGACAGCACCCTTTTGAATTTGGTCCAACCCTCTTGGGACAGACGAATGTGGGCCGGGCACGGTTGTGTAGGTTCCGCATCACAGATGTCTCCCACCTCCTCCATGATATCGACTGCATCCGCATAAACGTGCAGGAAAACCTCGGGGTCAAGCTGAGATACGCCAGTATTTTATGTTCCGTCATGGTCAGTACGTGAATGGCACCAGATTTGACTGTCTCTCGTATTTATAGGGAGAACCCCGTGAAGTCAATGGATCGGGTGGTCAAAGTCTAGCCGGGTAATCAATGGCATCTTCGTCTGGTTCATTGCTAGACATTTGTTCATTGGGTTCTGCCGCCGCTTCTCTCAGGGCACGAGCCCACTCCAACTCGTCTGATGACCGCTCGTCCGGTGTAAACAGCTGGTCCACGATAGGCACCACTTTCTCAAAGGCTGTCCACAGATCGGGCTCTAGGGTGAAGCCTCGCGTAGGATCTTGGTAGCGGCCCAGGCGTGGGAAGAAGGGTCCACGGTGTACGTAGATGGCATTGTCTATGTGGATGAGGTGTCCGTCGAGCTCGCCGCTCAACACCCGTTTAAATTTGGTCCCGCCGTCACGGTGTAGCGTAACCGTATTAGATACAGTCTCAGCGGGCGACCAGCAAACATATCCACGGTCTTCCGCGAGGGTGACTTTATCTTCATAGACGTGTAACCCCACCCGGGGTCTAAGGGGAAGGATGGCTCGTAGAACTGGTGACATGGTTGACCCAATGACGATCGGTGAATGACGCACACTGTGTCTGCCCCTCGTATTTATAGTCAGGTCCCACTGTGAATGCCACAGCGCCAGGGTCCAGAGGGCACAGACCATGACTAGGCCAACCAGCCGTCGCTGATTCCGGCGTGAGCGTTCGTGGTCCATAGCCCGAGCATCAAGGATGGCTGTCATAGTCCAGTAGTGGTGAGTGATGGCACACCTCTCCATCGAGTGCACTCTGTCGAGGACCGCTTCTGTGAACTCGTTCAGGATCTGGCGTCGCCCCTCGTTGTCGTCGCCATCTGAAAACATGGACCGAACCACTGCTCGGTAACCCGTAAGTGAATTAACCACGGTCGCATGCTGTAAAATGCGGGTCGCATAGGGACGGGTGTCCGTCATGGTTCTGCAACCGTAGAAATGGAGGCGTCGGATCCAGAGAGACGTGTTTTATAGACCATGTCACACATGCGCGCCTAGACGTCGGGTGTAGTCCGTGATACGTACTATTCTGATGGGTTAGTCCAAAAAAGAGAGTATCAACAACACAGATTACAGATCATTCTTTTATTATGCGTGAATCGGGCGTAACCTGTAAACATCATAGGAATGCATGTACTAACCTGTCTGTGGGTTTTTTCCACAATGTCGTTCACCTTCGTGTCTTTTCGGGTACGTCCGTGTCTTTTCGGTAAAGTCGGTGTCTTTTCGATAAAGTCCGTGTCTTTTCGGTAACGTCCGTCATCCGGGTATATATGAGGGTCTTGAGAGGGGCGACTGTGTGTGACGTGTTGTATGTGTTTTTCTTGGCGACGTCCGTGTCTATCATCCGGGCACATCACGTCTGCGCCTGCATTGGGGTATGTATGAGGGTCTTCATGCGCGCGCGCGCTGCGGATTCAACCACGCACTTCCGGATAACCCGCGCGCGCTGCGGCATCAGATCACCACCGCGCGCTCGCTGCGGCCGGAGTAACCCGTGCGCGCGCGCTGCGGCCGGGGCGGGCCGGCCCGGGCCGGGAAAACCCCCCAGACAGGTCAGTACATGCATTCCTATCATGATCCCAGGTCACACCCCATTCACACAGATCCTCACGCATACCCGGATGCAGGCGCAGACGTCAGCGAAATTCTGGCGGGGAAACCCCCACAGACAGGTCGGTACATGTCCTATCATTTCCAAGGTCACGTCCCATTCTCCCAAACCGGAAGTGACGTCATACCCCTAATTTTACATGCACCCACCCATGACTGGATGCCCCTTCACGAATGCTTCAATTTGATACCTCACTCGAGTCCATCAGACCATTCGTGGCCCATCTAGACCGCAAAAACGTCTATTTCCACACCCATTTCCCACAATTCGCCGTCTTCGCATGCGCAGAATGTGGGCAACGGCCGAGACACTACTCCAGGCGGTTGCTCCCTCACATAGGCTTCACATGGATACCTCACTCGACTCCATCGACCCAAAAGTAGCTCGCCTAGACCGCAACACGTCTATTTCCATACACTTTCTCTACTGTGCATGCGCAGAATGACGTCAGTTCCACGGCACACCCACCCCGTCGGATACTCCCTCACGACTGCTTTACATTAATACCTCACTCGACCCCATCAAACCATTAGGGGCCTACCTAAACCCCAACACGTCTATTTCTATACTACGGCCAGACTGCGCATGCGCAGACTATTGACAACGAACGACACACTAGCCCAGCCGGATGCTTCCTCGCGACAGCTTCAAAATAAGACCTCATACGACACCATAGGATCATTAGGGGCTCACATAAACCCTAAAACGTCTATTTCTACACCCTTTTCCCAGAATTCCCTGTCTGCGCATGCGCAGAATGTGGACAACGGCCGAGATACTAGTCCAATCGGACGCTCCCTCGCCTAGGCTTTACATTGATACCTCACTCAACTCCATCGGCTCATTAGTGGCTCACCCAGATCCCAAAACGTCTATTTTCATACACTTTGTCTATTGCGCATGCGCAGAATGACGATATTTCAACCCACACCTAGCACATCAGATGCCCTTTCACGAATGCTTCACATTGATACCTCATACGACCCAATCGGACCATGCAGCGTATTTGAAGTCTGGGGACTACTTTTCCTCTGCGGAAGTTTTTTTCTGCGACCGCATCACCGCCAGACTGCGGAAGAATACAAAGGTTAAAGGTTGCCGGAACTATAGTGACCTTGAGCTGGTGGCGCCCCCTAGATTAGAACTCTTCTGTGTTGGAGGTAGCTTTCGGTCTCTTTGGGGAGATGACGGGGAGTTCCCTATACCTTTAACCTGGAAAAAAGGGCACCAAGAGTTACCTCCCTGGAAAAGTTGAGCTTTCCCGTCTTTTCTATACTACTGCAGCGCTCGTGGGGGAGAGTCAGACTGGCTACCTGGTAGTTGTGTATGCGTGTGTGCATGCGTGTGTGTGTGTGGGTGAGTGTGTGTGGGTGTGTTTGTTCGGGGAGAGAAAGCAGAAACCCCGTATATTTGCCCTATCATCTTGTGGAGAGTTCTACAGTAACGCTTTAACGCTTATGCTATCACCTTAACGCCTATCGGAACGCCTTAACACCGATCTGAACGCCTTAACACACTATCTTAACGCATTATGCTAACGCCTTAAGGTCTTGAGACCATCGCTCTGCGCCGGGACATTGTACGGAGGTTTTTGCTAGGAAATCCCAAGTTTTGCAGGCCATCGCTCTATTTGTCAAAGTAAATTGTTCGGGGAATTTTCTGGGAAAACCCCTGTTCTATTTATGGATCACTCGGAAGTAGTAGAGAAAAAGGAATTTCGGATGTGCAATGTATTGCGTTTGGGGGAGATGAGGTCCTTGTTCCATCCGTCTACCTGTGCATGTGTGGAGGGGGAGGAGGAGGAGGAGGAGGAGGAGGAGGAGGAGGAGGAGGAGGAGGAAGAGGAGAAGGAGGAGGAATGGGGTTAACGCCCTAACGTATTCTATAGCTATTTACTCACGGCTAAATGTCATGATGCAGATGACAGAAGGACAAATCGATACGTTCACAAGTTTTCATATAGTGTATTTCCCTAATGTTACATCATCCCCAAGCTAGGGGAACCGCGTTGGGTATGTTTACAATTCTTGCAGGCTCTTATCCAACCAGAAGCCGCCATTTCAGAAAGCTATTAATTCTCCCATTGGTAGGCAGGGAAGGGAGATGGAAGGGCTCCTAGACTGTGGGATCAATCTCCATCGCATCTTCAATTCGTGGCGGCGGATCACCCTCGCCACTCTCGAGACCGGATATTTTAGCTCCCATGGAGATGCATTTTCTAATTGAAGAACCCATGGAGGTCGATCCTCCGCCCCGAATTGAAGAGCCGACAGAGATTTGCCCCCAGTGTCTAGGAGCCCTTCCATGTTGGCATTTGTGGGAAGTTGATGCTGGGTCGACATCGGGCCTTACAGACTAGTCTTTTGTGTTAAATGCCGTCATTTACATCTGACGACGATACAGCTCACCAATATCCAATGTACGAGTTGTCACAGCGAAACAGCTCACCAATTACCAGTATACGAGTTGTCAGAGCATTTCCATCATAACTCTCTAGATTTGTATCTAATACCGCTTATGCCGGTGCTACGGGCCGTGTGGTCATATCATCCAAGTTGCCACATGAACAGGTACAATAAAAGCGTACCTGAGATACAACACTTATCACGAATCGTTAGATTCTTGGTATGTGCTTTAGAATAGATTAACCGTAAGACTATTCTGTGAAGTCATGTGACGCAGTCAGTATGTCGGCACCTCTTCCCACTTCCCTTATATGTGTTGTAATTTATTCCTGTATATGGCGAGATTCTGCTGGTGGACGTTTCGTCCCCAAGGCCCGCCCCCTGTACAGACCTTTTGGTCTTTGATATATGTTGGCATTTGTGGGAAGTTGATGCTGGGTCGACATCGGGCCTTACAGACTAGTCTTTGTGTTAAATGCCGTCATTTACATCTGACGACGATACAGCTCACCAATCTCCAATGTACGAGTTGTCACAGCGAAACAGCTCACCAATTACCAATATACGAGTTGTCGGAGCATTTCCATCAGAGCTCTCTAGATTTGTATCTAATACCGCTTATGCCGGTGCTAGGGGCCGTGTGGTCATATCATCCACGTTGCCACATGAACAGGTACAATAAAAGCGTACCTGAGATACAACACTTATCACGAATCGTTAGATTCTTGGTATGTGCTTTAGAATAGGTTAACCGGAAGACTATTCTGTGAAGTCATGTGACGCAGTCAGTATGTCGGCACCTCTTCCCACTTCCCTTATATGTGTTGTAATCCCTTCCCTGCCTATCAATGGGAGAACTAAGAGTTCGGAGCTCCAGTATCCTGGACTGCCCAAAGACGCTTAGGACAAACGGATCAGAGCGAACATGGCCGCTTTCTGAAATGGCGGCTGTTGATTGGACAAGAGCCTACGAGAATTGTATACATACCCAACCCGGCTCCCTTAGGTTGGGTCTGATGTAACATAGGAGAGAATAAACTGTACGAAAACTTGTGAACGTGTTGATCTGCCTTTCCGTCATCTACATCATGGCATTAAGCCGTGAGAGATTAGCTCTAGAAGACGTTAGAGCGTTAACCCCATTCATTCTACTCCTCCTTCTCTTCCTCTTCCACACTCACACACAGGTAGCCGGATAGAACAAGGCCCACATACCCCACAAACGCACTCCATTGCATCTCCGAAACTCCCCTTTCGCTACTACTCCCGATTAATCTATAAATAGAACAGGAGTTTTCCCAGAAAAATTCCCGTAAATTTTACCCTGACAAATAGAGCGATGGCCTGCAAAAGAGGATTTTTTTTCCAGCAAAACCTCCATACAATGTCCCGGCATAGAGCGATGACGACATCGGGGACCACAAAGTATCAACATGTTTTATTTCGTGGTATGAATAGATTGATACATACACCTTGTCGAAGCGTTAGTATTATATAATAGCATGGTACAATCTCTCAACAAATGTGAGAAACTGCTATGCTAGGTCGTTAAAGCGTTAGCATATGACGTTAAGGCATTAGCATAAGGCGTTAAGATAGGGCGTTAAGGGGTTCAGATATGAGTTAAAGCGTCCAGATAGGCGTTAAGGTGTTATCATAGGCGTTAAAGCGCTAACATGGGCGTTAAAGCGTTGATGTAGTCCTCTTCCCAAGATAATACAGCAAATATACTGGGTTTCTGATTTCTCTCCCCGGACACACACACATATACGCACACAAACACCCCCCCCCCCCCCCCCTCACACACACAGGCACAGAAACTACCAGGTCGCCAGTCTGACTCCCCCCCCCACGAGCGCTGCCCACCTTACACGGTCCATTTGGATTAGTGCACCTCCGAAACTGTCCTTTTTCTACTACTACATATGGGGACCTGCACTTAAGACTGGCGTCTTAAGCCACTATCCGACCAAATAGCTGTCCACCTCGACCCCAAAACGTCCATTCCAATGCCATTTTCCCACAATTCGCTGTCTGCGCATGCGCGTCATAGCCTTACTCCCACTCCACACCCATCCGGTTGGATGCTCCTTCACTGGAGATTCACTTTGATATCTCCCACAACCCAATCGGCCCAATACTGGCCCACCGAGACCCGAAAACGTCCATTCCAATGCGTTGTTCTACTGCGCATGCTAACCCTACTTGCATTACACGCTAGTCCAGTCGAATGCTACTTCAGGTGGGTCAATATTGGCCCACCCAGGCCCCCAAACGTCCATTCCAGTGCTCTTTTCCCACAATTCCTGTCTGCCCATGCGCTATTACGTAACTTCCATTCTATAGCCATTCAATCGTATGCTCCTCAAAGAGTGCTTCAAACTGATACCTCATACGGCCCAATCGGGCCAATAGTGGTCCATCTCGACCCAAAATGTCCACCCCAGCGCTACTTTCCGGTTGCGCATGCGCACGGTAACCTTTTCAGCGAAATTCAACCCATGGCCTCGAGACCCCTTGCATCGTGGGACAAAGAAAACAAAGTGGCCACACCATATAGCGCAAATGCCCAGGCGTGGGTTTCCCATTGGATTTAACATTGAACTAACTGCAGCGTACGGTGTTCCTTAGGGGTAGATCATTCTTGCTGGGCGTCACGTGACCGGAAGCGACCTTCCACCCGGAAATGACCTTTGACCCGAAAGTGCCCTGTGACCCGGATTTGACGACACCGAATGTTACGTCATCTGTGACGTCAACAGTGACGTCACTGTGTCGTCACCTCTTGCTTTTACACCTTCTTCTACACCTTGAGCTTGAATCTATCTTTGACCCTGTTTGCTCCTCTTTGGCCCTGATCATGATGGCATCACTTTCTTGCTATCCCATGGTCTTTCTCCGATCCTGATCAATTTGCTCAAAGAATGTCTTCCTCCACTACTGTCTGGTTTCAGAATATTAATCCAAAAATATTTTTTGAATTATAGAAATATGACATTGTATAACCCATATCCCAATCCACGTGTCGTATATGCTTTCAGAAACCTGCCCTCCTGGCTATCACCAATGCAGCAGTGGTAACGTACCATGTGTGTGGCCCATTGGTATTTGTGACGGCCGCAGAGACTGTAACGATACAAGCTTAGGTTCAGACGAACCAGAGGATAAATCAGAGTGCAGTAAGTCATATGGTCTGAGCAAAGAAATGTTACAAATTGCAACGTTTTCGTACCTATTGTTTGACTAACTGGACATACGGCTGGAAACAGGTTATCATATCATCATCACAGCTCTTAAGGTACGGCGTATCACGTTGGGCACACCGGTTCTCGTCAGATCACCGAAGTTAAGCAGCGTTGAGCTTGGTCAATACTTGGATGGGTGACCGGGTGCTGTACTGGCTGGGCTGATCAGTGTCCAGAATAATAGGAACTGTGGACACTCTCGTGTTCTGGCACATGTACATGTAGGCACCGTCGTGATATGACTGAAACAATGTTGAAAACGACGTTAAATCCTACTCACTCACTCACTCACAGCTCTTAATGCATGTATTTACGACTCCAAGGTCCCTGGCGATGAATTTATGGATTCCTTAACAAAAAAAAACGAAAATTGAACTGTGCAAGGTTACACTCACACATTTGTCGTAAATACAAATGTTGTAAGTTTGGAGAAACCAGATCAATTTTAATAAAGTATCGCTCTCGTATTTCTATATGCCATAAACTCCTTTTGGAAAGCTGGAATACGGGAGCGATGCTGAGATTGCCATCTTTCTACTTTCAATTTTGCGAGATGGAAAGCTCGAACACGGGAGCGATGTAGAGCTTTCCATCTTTCAGCTGCCAACTGTGCGAGACGGAAAGCTCGAACAAGGGAGCGATGTAGAGATTTCCATCTTTCAGCTTTTAAATTTGCGAGACGGAAAGCTCGAACACGGGAGCAATGTAGAGATTTCCACCTTTCTACTTTAAACTTTGCGAGATGGAAAGCTCGAATACGGGAGCGATGTAGAGCTTTCCATCTTTCTACTTTCAGTTTTGCAAGATGGAAAGCTGAAGTGTTACACGGATCATTTCTGAGCCACCTCTGTGGGCGGCAGCTTTGAAAGACTATCCAGTCTTATCCCCTTGCAAAACCGTTAGTTTTCGTTTTGAAGACAATCCTCGTCTCCTGTTCCCATAATCTATATCTTGTATATTATTATGCTGTGAACGACATCTATGCATCTATGAACGGCAAATTTCACAGAGGGAAAGGTTTGGGACATTTTCATTTTCATCAATCCTCTTTCAGCGAAGCAGAAGTGATTTCCACTGAAAGAAGAGAAAAAGGTATCAAAATATAATCGGAGAGAGAATACTCTTTTCGATTCGACTAAGCAAAATTTGCACGATACAGTAAATTGTTCAAAATCATCTTACAAAAGATTTGAATGAATGAATGAATGAATGAATGTGTGTACTCCTCATTTTCTCCTCCACATGACTTATCTTCCGCGGGGTTGAAAGATTGACGTAATAAATAAGGTTAACAAGAAACACATGGGCATGAAACATATGAAACTTGATCATCACGGCACAAATGGAGCTTCATGGGTGAGGCGATGGGGAGATTTATTAAACTTGTTATCCACTTGTCCAATATTCAAACATCAACTAAATCCCTGTTTTATTGGTATTTACAGATTGTCCTGCTGGTTGGTTCCAGTGTACTACCAGCGGACGGTGTGTTCATGACAAGCATAAGTGTAATGGTGTGAACAATTGTCTAGATGGCTCCGATGAACTGGACTGCCCTTGTGACTGGCTATATCGAATTATTTATTACACATAATTATGCAACCGACTAAACGCCCATTATATCCGGACCAGATTGTCTCCCATTGACGTGTTTTTTACTTGGTTTCCATCCCATATTCACCACGTGATGTTGTAGATCTGAATGAAAAATAGGGGAGGAAGGTGACTATATAAGAGTAGAAATGACTGAAAATATTAGCGAAAAGCATTTTTTAAATCAATATTTCGACATATATTTATTCATTTCATTGTCAGGAATGGTATAGTTTACAACAGGTTACATAACAGTCTTTTTGTTATTTTGGGATTACTCATCTCAGAATAGCACAAATTCTAGTTTTTTGGGATAGTGTAATCCAAAAATAATGGAAATAAAATACTGTTATACGATCACTTTCTAAATATAAATATATATTTGTTCAGCTCTGGGAGCTGTGTCATTACGATCATCAGAGGGGTACTGTTCGCTTTCAAGACTACCGCTCTGCCACCTCCTATTTTTTGGGAGGCCCGTTGGCCGAGTGGTTCAGATGGCCGACATACAGTGCTGGTGATTAGGTGCCTGACTCTGAGGTCGCTGAAAATGGTTTTCGCTAATATTTTGCCAAGTTGCTCAGTGGTTCCCAGGACTGAATGATGTTTAGATTATGACCTAGCTAGCCTTCGGGCTATAGAGTAATACTGTTATCTCCAAATGGAGACAGCACTATATGTTGGTTCAATATTTCGGTTTATTTAAAAACCGTCATCAGAGATGGTTGTTCACAGTTCTGGCTTGTCTATACTATTTGTGACGGCCAAATTAGTGATCACACAGAGATTGAGTCCGAACACTGTGGTTGCCACATCAGAGTAATTTATTCGCTCATACACAACTAGCAGTATCCGTGAACTCGTAGTACACTGTAAAAAACAGCACTCAGTATACCAGAGGCCAGTAATAACAGTACCCATCATAGCATGACTGTAACCTTAACCAGTTTGTAATCGTAATCAGTTTGTATTCGTAATCATACCCGTAACCGTAACCGTAACCAGGGGAATAAACCCTGCTCAAACCCAGATCAAGAATACCCGAAACAAGTCAGTCCGCTTTACAAGCCGTTATTCCAGACCATGGAACCATTGAGGGACACCACCTACCAAAACATGCAAACCCGCTACCACGCTTCGACGCAGTTTCAGCGTTTTCTACCTCTAGACACTAAAGAACACACTAAAGAACAATCATCAGTTGGATACCGCTTCACATGTTACGGTGTAGGGGGAACAACTCTTGTCATACTAATGTCATTCAGTGACACCCTGTCAAATACATCTCCCCTGTAAACATATCATGTCCTCATCATATAAAACAAATACAGTAAAACAACTCAACTATGTACACTGATGAGATTAACAGATTCATGGAAATGATATGTTTCATGAACTAGTGTTGCACTGAGCGAGGTAATCGATATGGGTTGGAATGTTTTCCAGCCCCAGTACGAGCAGAGCGTCTGACTGCTGTACCACCTGGTTGGGTATGCTCAAAATCCATTACACCAGATGGCCTTTGCAACTGTTCATGCATCACTTCAGGCCTTCCAGTTTCATCACTTGGTCCAATAATGATATATGCCGGGTAATCGGGATAATCATCACCCGTATCCGTTTCTGAATTGTCACTTTGTCATTGAACGCATGGCTGCGGTGGCTTGGGAGCCACTCGACAAAGCTCTACTGGAGTAATTTCAACTCTGCCCACACGTTTAACATCTCCCACTTCATCAGCCAGCTCTACAGTATAGACACCATCATGCTGATCCAAAACCTTGAACACTTCAGGTCCAAATCTGTCTGCGATGTTACATCGACCTTTCGGGTGCTGCCGGAGATACACTTGTGTGCCAACAGGTATCGGCGTGTCTTTCACACGTTGTTCATGTCGTCGCTTTCTAGCAGCAAACTAAGATTGTCAACTGCTTCTGAACGTGCTGCCTTGCCTTCCACAGGCGAGCCTGGTGCACTTACCAGTCCCCGTGAGGATCATCGCTGAGAACAGGCTGATCATCATCATCGTCGTCGATTTGTCACATTCTTCCCAAACAGCAAATAAAAGGGAGAGTACCCCGTGCTAACATGGGGGGTAGCATTGTAGGCTTGACAAAGTTCCAGCAGATGATCTGGCCAGCGTCGTTTTTGTTTCTCTGGCAGTGTCCGGAGCAAGTCATGTAGCGTACGATCATATCGCTCTGTCTGTCCGCTTCCTTCCGGATGATAAGGTGTTGTCCTACTCTGTTTGTTGCCGTACAGTTTACAAAGCTCTGCAATGACGCTGCTCTCGAATGACCTTCCTTGGTCACTGTGCAACCGGTGTGGGATGCCATATCTAGAAAACCATTCTCGCACTAGAACTTTCGCTACCGTAGGTGTTGTCTGATCACGGGTTGCCACGGCTACGGTGAATTTGGAAAACCAGTCTGTCATGACCAGGACCCTCTGTCTACTGGCACGGTCCATAACAGTAAAATCTATTCACAGGACTTCAAGAGGTCGCATTACCATCAATCGTTTCAAAGGGTTTTGGAATGGTCGGTACGGTCCTTTGCCACGTACACACCTTTCACAGTTGTTAATGTAGTCCTTAACATGCTTTGGGATTGCTGGGAACCAACATCTTTCGCGGATCAGAGATTCCATCCTGTCAGAAGCTTGATGACCTGCTGCCACGTGGAGACTTTGCAATAATGTCTCCTGAAGACACAATGGAAGCAGAACCTGTAGAGTGGGTTCACCTCCATTCAAAGTTACCCGTCTGTACAAAACACCTCTTTTGCACACGATTTTGTCCCACTGCTGGAGGAGAGATCTGGCAGATGCTGATTCAGAAGAGCGTTGCTTCCTTGTAGGTCGGCGCCGGAGAGTGCGACATTGAACCAGTCGCCCAATCACTGGATCTTCACGCTGAAACTTCTCCATGCAAGCAGGGTCCCATCTATGTAATCCAGTTCCTAGGTTCGAAGAATCATCTTCACCGCTGCTGCCAAGCAGATTTAAATTGACACAGATGATCCGTAGTGCAGCATCCTGTAGGTCTATTGGCACAGGCGTTGTTCCAAGTATATGTGTGATCTGTGAGTCGACATCTTCACCCATGTCTCCAGGCACAGTATCTGAGAAATCTCCTGGTAACCGAGAAAGCGCATCAGCACCGACATTGGACTTGCTAGATCTAGCGGAATGTAAAGTTAAAGCTGGCCAGGTCGTTGACCTACCTCTGTTCAAGAGCTGGTACCTTCGTTTTGGTCATCACGTAAGTAAGAGGATCATTGTCGGTATATACGACAAAACTGAAATCACGTGCCCCAGAAACTTAACTTCCTGTTTGAAGAAAGAGCACTTCTCCAGCTCTACCTTCAAGCCATGATCACGCAGCTTCTGTAGTAGACTTCAAACGCACCAGATGTTCCGGGATGTCAGCAGACCACACAATGATGTCGTCAAGGTATACAAAGAGTCTCTCCATCAAATCATCTCTGAAGACACACGTCATCAGGCGTTGGAAACTAGCGGGGCCATTTTTCAAGCCAAAAGGCATCCGGTTATACTCGAAGAGACCGAAAGTAGTCGTCAACGCGGTCTTCAGTTTATCCGCCTCGGCAACTTCAATCTGGTTATACGCACTCTTCAGTTCTAATGTTGAAAAATATGTCGCCCGATATCAGATCAAGGGATTACTCAATCCTTGGTAGAGGATATACGTCGTGCGCTACCTTGCTATTGAACCTTCTATAGTCCGTGCAGATACGTAGATCACCATTCTGTTTCCGAACAAGTACAATCGGGGCTCCTTAGCTTGACGAACTATGACGGATGACGCCCTTTTCCAGTACATCTTGTAAATGATTGTCACTTCAGGTATCAGGTGTGGGGGAATTCGTCTATGTGGCTGGGACACAGGAACCTCATCTGTGGTGTGAATGTCATGTTTGATCGTCTAGGTTCTACCCAAACCAGTCGAAAACACATCACTGTAATCACTTTTCAGTTGGCTGACTTTCTGTCGCTCTTCCGGCGTTCCATCGAAATCTTCCAATCTGGGAACAGGGTTGTGGTCTGTAGCATTCACCTCACTAGTACACACAGTGATTCGATTCACATCGGCGGAAACAGACAAATCTTCTGCTATCGAGCAGGAAGCCAGATGTCCCTTTCAGTTGGGTTACACACTTCCACCAATCCATTCGACAAAGTTGAGGCCACCAGTAACTCGCCACCTGGAGTAGAAGTCTGTAAGGGTTCTTACTAGCACGTTTCCTTCCTTGAGAATGCCAGTGCACCTCAGCTGTACAGTGGAAGAAGCAGGAATCATGGTGTCCCCATTTCCCGCTACTCTTACGAATGACACCTTGGTCTTCCGCCCTGTAACAGAAACAGATTTCCCAGGCGGAGTCAAATTTTTGAACTCCGGAATATGCCTCAATATATTCATACCCAATATACCAGGTCTTGTAGGGTTATTACCTTCATAAACATGTGCATCTTTCACAATCAAAATACGTTACTTTTGGTTACGATTACTGATTTACTCCAGAATCCTCTGTAATCCCACTTCTGACACCAGATTTGTCACGGCCAAATTAGTGATCACACAGAGATTGAGTCCGAACACTGTGGTTGCCACATCAGAGTAATTTATTCGCTCATACACAACTAGCAGTATCCGTGAACTCGTAGTACACTGTAAAAACCAGCACTCAGTACACCAGAGACCAGTAATAACAGTATGCAGTCATAGCGTGACTGTAACCTTAACCAGTTTGTAATCGTAATCAGTTTGGATTCGTAATCATAACCGTAACCGTAACCAGGGGAATAAACCCTGACCTCAAACCCAGATCAAGAATATCCGAAACAAGTCCGTCCGCTTTACAAGCCGTTATTCCAGACCATGGAACCATTGAGCAACACCACCTCCCAAAAAATGCAGACCCGCTACCACGCTTCGACGCAGTTTCAGCGTTTTCTACCTCTAGACACTAAAGAACACACTAAAGAACAACCATCAGTTGGATACCGCTTCACATGTTACGGTGTAGGGGAACAACTCTTGTCATACTAATGTCATTCAGTGACACCCTGTCACATATTATAGCCGTAATGTTAACAACTGGGTACAAATGCTTCGTGTATTCGTGTCGTATTGAAACTCTATTGATATAAAATCTTACTCTGTGGCTGTCCGCGTTGACCGGTAAAGATTTGGTGCGTGCACACTCGATGTGGAGTAGAGAAAGGGCAGTTAAGGGTGCTCATGACAATGTTTGGACGAGAGAGGTTTTATCATGGGTCCAAATGTGTCGCGCATGCTGTATTGAAAATCGCGTTGGGTAGAAAACGAATGGGGATTGTGACGTTGATGTGTGGCGCTATATGCATGCGCAGCTGGAAAGTAGTATAGAATGGGCGTTTGAGGTATGATTCGGTGTGGGCTTTGCGTCACTTGTAACGGTGGCGATCCAGGGACTTCACTTCTATGGGTGGTTCTGTGTCTGCGCAATGCTATACGTGAGTGAGGAAGTGAGCTAAATCAGTAGTACATACGCCACAAGTACGATTGGAATTGGAGGGTGGTGGTGTTCAATAGGGTGACGTCATAGCGCTCTTGCGCGCACCCGTTTTCAAGGAGTGGCACTGGTGAGTAATACCCCTACACACACATACACTCTTCCCTACACACATACTTCTATTTGTTGCTCTTACGTGTTAATGCCATGAACAAATCAGATTAGAGAAAGAGACACGCCACACATTTTACTATCCCCTCCATCACAGCATACCAGAGCTGGGGGAGCCGCTTTAGGTTCGTTTACATAGCATGATGGTGTGAGCTATCCATATATCAGATTCATCGTCGGCTATGTTCGATCTTGGCCAATCAAAAATCGCCGTTTGAGAGAGTTGTTGCGGCAATCTTCGAATATATTCGCTCTTGTCCGTGGTCGTCCGTTTTCTCAGACCCAGAGCATTAAGGTGTTAACATATGAAGTTGAGGCGTTGAAACGAAAGTTGAAGCGTTGCGATGAAAGTTAAGGCTTTATGAAGGGCGTCACTGCGCTTCGATGAATTACTGTCAACTTCATGGGATATCACGTGAACATTCACACCAATAAGAGCTTCTGAGCTCATTTTTCATCTCTCGCTCCCTCTCTCTAGGGCGATGAGGCGTAAGATAGACGATGGGGGCCATACTGTGGTTGCTCATAAATTCAACCTTCAAAATGGCTTATATCTGCTCTGAATGCGGACTGACGGTCAGGAGATAAAACGATATGATGCAACACCAGAATAATATACATGGGAACGAACAATTAAAACACATATAAGGGAAGTGGGAAGAGGTGCCGACATACTGACAGACCAAGGCGCCAGAATCCGATGTAGATACTCAGAGCGTACCGGTTAACTCTGAGAGTCGAACGACTGGTATTGAGATCCTACCTACTAATACGCAGAACTCGGCCGCTGATAATCAGGTTCCTCCCCGAGTGAGGAAGACGGGGAACCCATCTTTTGTGATCCCATTGTGACAGCAGTTATTAATATCCAATTAATTCGATTTTTCGATTAATTCGAGGAAACCGGACAAGGTAACATACAGCATGTGCGCATCCACATGCGTTGGAATAACCGAAAAATGTCATGGGCCCCTATGAATAGTACAACTTATTTCAGTTAGAAATGAAGACCGACCAGCCATAGGCCCATCATGAATCAAGAGTTACTTGGAAGAGGATACGTGAAGACGCGGTAAAAATAGGAAAACAGCTGTTTCAGGACACGTTGTCGTTACAGTATCCCTTCCTGACCGAAGACGCTTAGGCGTCGACACGAGCAAACGAACGATGGGCAGAGACAACTGCGAACATGGTCGAAGATTGACGCAACAATTATTCTCAAATTATGGCTTCTGGATTGTACAAGACCGAACATGGTCGACGAGGCGTTTGAGACATGGACAATACACACCACTGTGTTATGTAAACACACCCAAAATGTCGCGCATTGTGTGACGGAGGGGATAATAAAATATGTAGAACCATATTTGATATCGTTGATTTCTCTTTCTCTCATCTGATTGCGTCATAGATATAAGACGTACGGGGCTAGTTTTAAAACTGTGAATGTGTATGTGGGGGATCCTACTCCCCAGCGTTAAGGCGTTTTATGGTTTATATGATGACGCCACTTCCTGTACATGGAACGCATAGCATTAACCAAACAAAGATCCCCCGATAGATGGGAGGTCTCTCGAGCCTCACCTCTCCAGGTGACACAACCTCCGCGCCGATCATACATCAGGTGCTCTTTCTATATTACTCCCGAGTGCGCGTGCACAGATTAACGTCATCACCCTAGTCTACTCAACTTCAATACACCAAGCATGACAAATATGGGCCAAGGATGGCCAATCTCTCCCCCATGCGCACAGGGGTCCTCGGTGGCCGAGTGGTCTAATGCGCTTCGCTGGTGACCACTAGCCTCACACCACAAACTGGCACGGGTTCGAGCCCAGCTGGTCAATGTGTGAAAGTTTTTCAGTTACTTGCCGAAGGGCGGTGGTTCTCTCTGGGTACTCCGGCTTCCTCCACCAACCAAACTGACTGTCACCATATGAGTGAAAAAAACTTGAGTGTGACATTAAACCGAATTCCCTCCCCCTCCCTCCCATGCGCACATAAAGATCACCTTTCTCTAGTACTCGTCGAGTACCTCTGCGTCAAATGGCTTCACCGGTTAACGTTGACAGCACCACCGTTTGATTCTCCACCACGAGAGCTTTCACATTACTCTATGCAAGACACATTTGGGAACTGTATGGTCGAACTATGCTCCAAAACGCCGACAACAATCGTTCCTGTCGATTGCGCATGTCCACAAATGACGTCACCAACTAAATTCGCCCAGCGGTCCCAACACCCCTCCCGTCGTACTCTGAGGCGTTAGACTGACCGATAGAATCCGAATATCTCACTGTTTGCTTCACAAGAACTAATTGCTCACAAATACCTCAAAACTCCTCAAAACATACCACTCCCCGACTCCGCATGCACACAATGACGCCACAGTTCAGCATTAGCCACCCCGTCAGACTCTTATCAAAAGAATACTTCAACAGGATTCCACACACGACATATTTAGACCAAGTATGGCCCGCCTTTTCCCCAAAACTCTTTCATGTTTATACCCAACACAAGCCTCCCTGCCTAGTGTCCTTGCGCACGATACGTCAAGTGCTAAGGCCAAGAAACGGTCCTGAGACCATTCCCGTCGTACTTCACAGTGTGATCGATAGACTCCATACCCGCCACAGGATTTTTTTTGTGGGATTGTTCATTTTTCAAATCAAATGTTGTCATGCACCCAGGACTACTTTTTTGTTTTTACCCACCGCGGAGGTATACCTGTGACCTCATCTCCGCGGATAAATCTGGAAGAGCGCATTGCTCGGTGTCCAGATATATGCTGACCTTGACATGCGGCCCCGGGGGCCACCCACACCCCACACCACGGTCAAACATGAAGAATGTAGCCTTTCTATACTACTCTTGTACAAACAAACCAAACTGGTAGTGATTTATCCAAATGACATGTGCAGTTGTAGGGGCCTAATATGCACACCGGGAATTTAGATCCGTTTGGTTGCATAATTGATTAATAGTAACCATCCCTAAATTATTAGGGGTGGCGCCCATATTGATTAAAGGTGGCGATCCATAAATATTTAGAGGTGGTCACACTGTTCATTGTCATGATCCCATACGTTTTCTTCTTGTCAAAAAATGAGATGTTATGTTTTGGAAACATTCCAATGCGCCAATGGAACGATGCTGATGGAAAATCAACATTGCAATATGTATGATGACTGCGGAGATATGTCGGACGAGCTTAACTGTGGTAAGTACATATATATTATTATGTCAATATCCACTGTCACAGTGGTAGGTAGATATAGATTATCAGGTCAATATCCACTGTGGTAAGTACAAAAAGATTATCAATATCCACTGTGGTAAGTACATATAGATTATCAGGTCAATATCCACTGTGGTAAGTACATATAGATTATCACATCAATATTTTGGTGGTAAGTACATATAGATTATCATGTCAATATCCACTGTGGTAAGTACTTATAGATTATCAAGTCAATATCCACTGTGGTAAGTACATATAGATTATCATGTCAATATTCACTGTGGTAAGTACATATAGCTTATCAGGTCAATATCCACTGTGGTAAGTACATATAGATTATCATGTCAACATCCACTGTGGTAAGTACATATACATTATCAGGTCAATATCCTCTGTGGTAAGTACATATAGATTATCATGTTATTATCCACTGTGGTAAAGTACATATATATTATCAGGTCAATATCCACTGTGGTAAAGTACATATAGAATATCATGTCAATATCCACTGTGGTTACTTCATATAGATTATCAGGTCAATATCCACTTTGGTAAAGTACACATATATTATCAGGTCAATATCCACTGTGGTAAGTACATATAGATTATCAGGTCAATATCCACTGTGGTTAGTTCATATAGATTATCAGGTCAATATCTACATGTACTTTGGTAAGTACGTATACATGTAGATTATCAGGCCAATATCCACCGTGGTCAGTTCATATAGATTATTATGTGTATATCCACTGTGGTAAGTACATATATATTATTATGTGTATATTAGCTGTGGTAATTAGTACGTATTGATTATTATGTCAATATCTACTGTGGTCAGTACATATAGATTATTATGTCAGCATCCACTGCTTTAATTACATATAGATTATCCTATCTTTATCAGCTGTGGTAAGTACATATAGATTATTATGTCAATATTCACTGTGGTAAGTACATAAATTATTATTACAACACATATAAGGAAAGTGGGAAGAGGTGCCGACATATTGACAGAGCCACACGACTTCACAGTATAGTCTTCTGGTTAACCTATTCTAAAGCACATACCAAGAATCTAACGATTCGTGATATGTGTTGTATCTCAGGTACGCTTTTATTGTACCTGTTCATGTGGCAATTGGATGACATGACCACACGCCCCCTAGCACCGGCTTAAGCGGTCTTAGATACAAATCTAGAGAGCTATGATGCAAATGCCCTGACAACTCGTATATTGGTAATTGGTAAGTAGTGTCGCTGTGACAAGTCGTACACTGGGGATTGGTGAACTGTAGCGTCGTCAGATAAAAAATGACGGCATTAAACACAAAAGACTAGTCTGTAAGGCCCGATGTCGACTCAGCTTCAACTTCCCACAATGCCAACATATATCAAAGATCAAAAGGTCTGTACAGGGGGCGGGCCTCGGGGACGAAACGTCCACCTGCAGAATCTCGCCATATAGAGGTTTAAATTACAACACATATAAGGGAAGTGGGAAGAGGTGCCGACATACTGGCGGAGCCACATGACTTCAGAGTATAGTCTTCTGGTTAACCTATTCTAAAGCACATACCAAGAATCAAACGATTCGTGGTATGTGTTGTATCTCAGGTACGCCTTTATTGTACCTGTTCATGTGGCAACTTGGATGACATGACCACACTGCTCCTAGCACCGGCATAAGCGGTATTAGATACAAATCTAGAGAGCTATGATGGAAATGCTCTGACAACTCGTATATTCGTAATTGGTGAGCTGTGTCGCTGTGACAACTCGTACACTGGGGATAGGTGAGCTGTAACGTCGTCAGATGAAAATGACGGCATTTAACACAAAAGACTAGTCTGTAAGGCCCGATGTCGACCAAGCATCAACTTTCCACAATGACAACATATATCAAAGACCAAAAGGTCTGTACAGGGGGCGGTCCTTGTCTCATTATTCACTGTGGTAAGTGCATATAGATCAATCTGTCAATATCCACTGACCCACTGATCAACTGATCTGTGGTAAATGCATATAGATTATTATGTCAACATCCACTGTGATAAGTATATATAGGTTTTCATGTCAATATCCACTGTGGTAAGTAAATATAGATTATCATGTCAATATCCACTGTGGTAAGTACATATCGATTATCATGTCAATATCCACTGTGGTAAGTACGTGCTGTGGTAAGTACTTATAGATTATTATTTCAACATCCACTGTGGTAAGTGCATATAGATTATTATGTCAATATCCGCTGTTGTAAGTTATGAGCTGCCGTTTTTGACAATATTGTGTAGATATTAAAAATATATTTACTTATAATATATGGTCATGTTGAACATATATTGTTTAAAATGTGATATTATATATGAATTGTTTTCTAATATATGTAAGAAATCACAAAATATTTATTTTTCTTCACGGTATAGTTTTCTCCAAAATATGCTTGTGTTCGAATAAAATATATTTATAAATATATGAAAATATAGATATATACTTTGCAAATATATATAATTTTACAAAGTTTGTCAACATTTGTGATATAATTATCAGTATCAATATCTGGCAGGTTATTTTTTCAAAATTTATTTTGGACGGTATTTTTTATAACTCGAAAGTTTATGGTCAGGGATCAACGGTTAGAATGAGCTATAGAAAGATAAGTGAGACTGAGAGGGCTTGGAAGAAGGAAATGGTAGGTGTTACTTCTGCAGTTATGGGAAAACAAGAGTAGGCCCAAAAGGGTTGTGTTGAGTGTGAAGCGGGTGCATTGTGTTATAAAAATGTGGGGATTACACAGTGTCTTTGTGACACTGAAAGAGGGGTAATGTGTAGGGTGGGGTGGGTGAAACGGACTGAATGGTGTGTTCGCACGACCAGTGCCCGGTGCCCATCGCGGTGCGATGGAGTTCCCCAAGTCGTGATGGCGTGACCTAGGTGACCCTTTATGTAGTGTTCTTTTAGGTTGTATCCAGGCGGATGAAAACGCCAAACGCAATGGTATGGTTTTAATTACACTGTAGGCCTGTTTGTCCTGCATCGGTTCAGTATATTGGTCTATATCCTTAATAAACTGTGTGGCATCACAACGATGAAGTGTCTTGTTCTTTTACAATCGGTAACCGGATAATAATACAGATAGTGGCCCAGTTTCTCAGAGGTCGCTCCGCATCCATCTTCACATTTCAAGTTAAATACTACACTAACGTTCCGGCATTTACCTTGACCTAATGAATAGAGTAAATTGTTCAAACCGGAATACTTATTGTTCAAGCACGTGATGCTATATAGCCAATCAAAATAGAAGCTTGCCAACACCGTGAGCGATGATTTTCTTTAATGTTTGCACGTGTGATTTCCAAATATGGCTAGTGGTGGTTGTATTGGTGTTAATTTCTTTCGAATAGCGAATCGAACTTGAATTTTAAAGAGGTCATACATTGCACTTCTCCTAGTATGGACCAGGGAATATTTGTAGAGCTATGACATCACTAACACCGTATTCTGATCAGATATGTGCTATGTTTAGCCAAGGCAACACGTGTCTGTTCTATAAATTCGAGTATCATTCAGCTTTCTTCTACTTTTATTTTGCATCATGTGGTTTAAGAAGCGGTTAGGCCCATTACAGCGTTTAGCTTTAGCCCTGGTAGAGACAGAAGTGTAACGAACGCCAGTGCGGTAGAGCAGCTGCAAGCGTGTTATGAAGACTATGAGCATAACGAACAATCTCTGACAAGATAGTATTAAAGCAGGGATCCCTTGGTCATATGAATTCCGAATTTTCATTCGAACCCGTGGAGGAGAGAAGAACTCGCCACAACAACTCGGACATGCGCTCAGCGAACTTCCGTTTTGCGTATTTCTCAACTTCCGTTAAATGTACCGGAATGCTATATTTTACAAAATTATATATATTTGCAAAGTGAAAATTCTATATTTTTCATATATTTATCAAATATATTTTATTTGAACAAAAGCATAAGTAGTAGAAAGAGGTGAAATTCCTTAGCAAAAATGTGGGTGAAAATTTTGTCCCCCGGGTAAAATTTAACGGCGTACTATTTCTGAAGGATGACGCCACATCCGGTCGCGTGACATCCGGGTCACTTCCAAATACGTTCAGAATGATGTTAAGGTCACCTCATGATGGGTATAAATACGAGGGTCAACTGGCAAGGTACGAGGGTCAACGAGGGTCAATTGGTCCAGCATGTCACGAATTCTACGAGCCGTATTTTCCCTTACTCCTGAGGTGGGCTTACACGTCTATGAAGATGAAGTCACCATAGTGGAAGACCGGGATCTTTGTGGGTCCACATCGAGTCCACATCGAATACGGTTACTCTACGTCGTGACGGGTGGGCCAAATTTAAACGAGTGTTGTGTGGTGAACTGGACGGGAACCTCATCCACATCGATAACGCCATCTGCGTACACCGAAGGCCGTTCTTTGTACTTCTGGTTCGTTACCAGGATCCCACCCGAACCTTTACCCTAGACCCTAACTGCGGACAGTTTTCGAGAAAGTGGTGCCAATTGTGGACCAACTATTTACACCAGATGAGCGGACAGCTCCTCAGTTGGGCAAGGCTGAGTGAAGCGACGGCAGAACCCAATGAGCAAATGATTAACCACGTCAAGGCAAGAGACCGTCTGGTACTCACCTTCGTGAAAGATGTGACAATTAACACCCGTAGTCCACTGTCGGAGAACGACGCCGTTATTGAATACCCGGCTAGACTCAGTCAACCGAGGATATATACAACGGTGGTAGAACCCGAACACCAGACAGGAACATCGACCTCGTTATAAATACACGATACTCTCTGGGTTCATTATCAATCTTCACTATGAAGCGCTGGGAGAAGGTGTTGGATAACCTATAGTACAGTATCGACAGTCCGGCAGCCTATAGTGCATTGTTTGCCCTTTATCTACCGCAAGTCAGAGATTGGCTCAAAAAACAACAACACTCCTATACCTTACATCGAGCTGCCCGCCACCATTTTATACGGAGTCGGGTCATTACTCTAATGAAAAGCGGATTTGGTCGATATGAGCGCCTTTGCCAAACACAACGATGGGAATCGGTATATCTTGACATGCATCCATATCCTGTCGAAGTATGCAAGGGTGGTATCCATCCGGACGAAAACGGGGGCGAATCTCGTAGCTGCGTTCAAGGATATCTTCAAGACCAGGCGCAAATCCTTGTATTTGCAATCCGACAAAGGCACCGAATTCCTCAACAGACCGTTGCAACAGTTTCTGAAAGATGAGAAGGTCTTCTTCTTTCACACCTACAACGAGACCAAGGCTTCGGTCGTCGAAAGGTTCAACAGGACATTCAAAGGCCGCATGTACAATGACTTTACGGCTAAGAATACACGACGGTACATCGATGTTCTCTCCAAACTTGTGAATGGTTAAAATCGGGCCTATCACCGAAGTGTACAGAGAGGACCCATTACCCTTACCGAATGCAACGAGGCCCAAGTCCGCCGTATCTTGTACACTATGCAATCCTAACCACGGCCGTAGAAGGTGTTCAAGGTCGTACGGATCAGTAAAGTCAAGGGCAAGTTCGAGAAGTGTTACCTGTACGTGGCGCAGACCCTGCTCTCGTGTGTTGTCTGTGTAACATTGCACTCAATATCTTAAAAGGGAACATGCCACTTACTCCGCATCAGAAGACCAAGTGGCTTCCCTGTATCTGTGTAGAGATTTGAAATCGACCAAACGGAAATTATAGTGGTCGTGAAGCGCCTGGTGACGTTGAAAACATTACCGTATATGAGACCAATGGCGCCGGCAAGTGTCATTCACTCCACTGGTATCTGGCACTGCATCACAAGGGATATATACCGGATCCTCGATGAAACGGTCGTCCACACTTGAGCCGCCGGGTGCCGGATCATGTATGGTGCGGGACCAATAGCGCCTATTAGGAGGAGGATAGGTGTGTCCATGGAAGATCCGGTAATGTCGTCTTACTTGACTGGGTATCTTGAAAAGGCGACCACATTCCTCGCATGGCTGATTGGATGCCGCATGCACTGACCGTGCGTGACGCCGTCGACTTTCCATGCGATTAAATGCTCGTACAAGCATGCTCTCTGTTGTTGTGAATGGACGACACGTGGCGTCGTAAACGATCCAGGTTCGTAAATGATGTGGAACAGCTCGGGTAGTCAAACCTCGTGAAGCTAATTGACGTTCCGAGAATTGCCGAGGTCACTGTCGAGATATTGTTCACAGTGTATTGTTCAATGTTCGTTGAATGTGTGTTGATCAGAAACGTCAATCACAATTATTCAATTCATAGATCACCACTGGTGGTCGTGTACTGTGGGTAGTGTAGATTATCCGTAATGCTGCGTTAGAGGGCTTCGCCTGAGCTTCCAGAAAAATGAATACAGTGTTTAGGATTCCGTCCCTTTTACCGGCGTAGAGCGATGACGTCATGATCTATAAATAGAACAGGAATGGAATGATTTCGATTGGCTACTAAAACTATACTCGGCTATTCGATTGGTTAAAATTCCAACGATTTCATTGGTTAAAATACAGCACGCTGACTTGTCACTTTGAGTCCACCTTCCAAAGTCCATTGTACGCTAGAATCCCTCATTTTGCTCCCCCCCCCCCCAAAACGCCACCCGGCAATCATGAGCTATAAATAGAACAGGGGATTTCCCACGGAATTTCCCGATGAAATTGCACTGGATGACCACGATATATAAATAGAACAGGGGTTTTCCCATGATTTCATGATCTATAAATAGAAATGATGTCATGGTCTATAAATAGAACAGGGTGTTTTCCCAATGACGTCACGATCTATAAATAGAACAGGGATTTCCGACGGGATTTCCCGGAAAATTGCACTGGACGACCACGATCTAGAAATAGAACGGGGGTTTTCCCATAACATCATGATCTATAAATATAAATGATGTCATGATCTACATGGCTGTGTGACTAACGTCACGGGACCTACGAAGTAGGTTAGACATTAGGACTCCGGCGCGCACTGAGCTCTTGGAAATCCCCTCGCCCCAAGTTGAAATCCTGCCTATATTAAGATGGGCACGGCCCAAGTCAGAATCACCAGTGATTTTCATCGAAAATCATCGGAAATTTTCATCAAAAGTAAGTCAGTTCAGAACTTGCTGGTAACAGTCCCCTAATGCACCTTCATGCAAAAAAATCAAGATTCTGATGTCAACGGTTCTCCTTCTTTTGCGGACGAAAGGTATCGGATGGACTGACAGACTACCGGACAATTTGCAGATGGTAGCCTACTTCGTACGAATAAATAGAACAGGAGTTTTTCTCATGACGTCATGATCAATAAATAGAGCTGCCGTCAGGTAGGGGTGGTGGTCATTTTTTTTTTTTTTATGGGGTGTGGCCCCTTGTTTTCTCTCGGGCTGTAGAACACGATGAGAGAGGTCGTGAGGTCAGGGTTTGATTTTCGCTGAAAAGTTCATCACTTCAAATATTGTGCTTTTCTGGTAACGTCGATGTCACGGATGGCGACGGTTCCTGGCCTGTATCTGTGGAGTTTCTTCTGGGTGGCTGGGGCACTCTTCCTGGCTGCCGTGGTGGCCAACTGTTTTCGGGGCGCCTTCACCCATTCTCGGGGCGTCTATTTTACACGAACAATGTTGGTGAGTGACAGATGAAATTCGTAAATCCCGCCAGGTTTATATAGCCTCAACTAGTGAATTTTTGATTGGCTACTATACTCGGCTATTCGACTGGTTAAATTCTAATGATTTCATTGGTTAAAATACGGCACGCTGATTGGTCACGTTGAGTCCACTTTCCAAAGTCCATTGTACGCTAGAATCTCTCAGTTTAACCCCCCCCCCTCCCCCCCCCACCCCAAAAAAGAAACACCACCCGGAGATTGCCAGAAATGACCGAACAGGACCGCAGGTCATCCTTCAGAAACAGTACCCCGTTAAGTTTTACCCGGGGGAACAAAATTTTCACCCACATTTTTTATTAGGAAATTCACCTCTTCCTACTACTAGCATATTTTGGAGAAAACTAGATACCGTGAAGAACAATAAATATTTTGTGATTTTTTACGTATATTAGAAAACAATTCATACATAATTTCACACTTTAAATAATATATGTTCAGCATCACCATTTTTTTGTAAATAAATATATTTGTAATATCTACACGATAATGGCATAAACGGCAGCTCATAAATTAGGTCTACTTACAGTAAATAAATTATATTGGACTAACATAATCTTCAGTTTCATGAGATATGACAAGTTGAACTCTGTTATATGATACAAAATGATTATGTCCCATGTAGCTGAATCATTCTGTATCATAAACATAACTCAACCTCTCATTTCAGAATATACAGAATATGGTTAGTTTACATGGATTAAGCCGAAGAGTTTTTAGTGTTCTGAAATTAATTTTAATTCTTCTCTCTCATAGACTACTGTGACCCGTACAGGAAGTTCGAATGTGCTAACGGGATCTGTATATGGGGATTCTACAAGTACATTCTTCCTCATCACCTGTTCCGCACTCAACGATATCCGGATGAAATACCTCCTGCAACTTGCTTCAACGCTATGCCTGGAGTGTGGTACACTAGTTACCAACCACACTGGAAACTCTGATGAGCTGGCAGCCTTCTTCCTAAATCCGGCCCGGATGATTGATGGATGTAGCTGTCTCCCTCATGTAGAAAGGATTATTCGCCGTTTCATGTATGTGTTGCATCACCACCGAAACGAACTGTTAAAGACTTGTGAATGAACTGGAACCCTACATTTCCACAGATGATCCAAGAAGTGGAAAATCCTCTTGAAACTGGCGACTCCCAACTCCACACTACTTTTTCATTTTCATCTTCATTTTTATCGGGTTTACCAAGGGTAACCCCTATATTAGTATCACTTTTCAGATTTTTTTTCTTTTTTCTTCTGCACATGTGTAGTTTTGATCTCCTGCCCGGAGACTGTTCTCATTTGATGCCCCTTAGAGCATTCACAACAGGCCTCGCACAAGCCATGCAATTCCAGGCGCTAAGAGTAATGGAATTTCGTTGAAAGGACATGGAAAGTCAGAGGAAATATATGTACAGAGTCCGGGAAAATGAGTGGAAAAAGCTAAGTTATTCTCTGAAGTTCAGCGAAATTTGTTGCGGAATAAAAATCCAAACAGCCGTGAAACGTGTTTGCTGGTGACCGAGTTTCGCCAGATTGGAACGAGGTCAGACAGCTCATTTACATATTTTGTGTAGCCCATTGGTTGAACTAAACTCGTGACTGTTTCCCGCTGAATTAATATTCATATTCTGTGACGTGTATTGGTCGAGGTCATAATGTCGACAGCTGATTGGCTCACGCTCTTGACATCTATACTAATTTACGTATCCAGAACGCAAAATGGTACATCTTCAGAAAATTTATGACCTAGGCCTATCCCAAAGTTCACAAGATCATTATTGTTTAGCATCATCAGATAAACAAGAATAGTACGATCAGACAACATGCAGGCGAAAATACTGTATAATTGACGTAATTCGTTGTTTTCCGCGTTTCAATGGTTGATCTTCAATGCATAATGTAGGTCAACTAAATGTATAATGTCTGCTGCTTCAAACGAGTAGGCCTACAAGTACGTTCAGTTTTATTTTTTTAACGACAAAACTTGCATAATGTTAGCAACAAAAGTACATATCATCGGGCGTATGAACAGTATTATGTATTGAATGAAGAACAGAAATGCTGCAAATGCCCTGACCTGATCATGTACATGTAACGCTAAGAACCTTGGAATAGGTCATAAATTTCCCGAAGATGTACCGTCTTGCATCCAGAACAGTCCCATTTGAACTGGTCAAATTGCAGTCACCATTGTTCGTTGGTTTGGAATTTAGCTTTGGGCTAATTTTGCCGATGCCGGGAAAATGCAAATTTAGTGAACATTGGCTGAGAATGGATGATTATAACTGTGGTTGTCCCGTCACGGTGAGAGGACAGCAACGTACACAATATGTCAAACAAATGTGGATCTGTCCAATATGGACGATGGTCGGAGCCATACAAAGATTACAGGGTACACATTACGCATGGACAGAAAAATCAGGGCGGACAGCACATGAACATACCGGCATTTCTGACTATGCCCGAGCTTCAACTTCTACCTCGAACGATGAGACGACCAATACCCTGCACGACCGTGGCCATATGCCAACATCTGCCGGAGATCATCGCGAGGGTATTTCTGGCTTTCTTTCAACAAATTAGACATTGGAACCGGAAATAGTGTGGTGTTTGAAACAAATACAGTCACACTGATATAGATAGACTGTCTTTCAATATGAAGTCAGACATGGACGATGGCTGAGTTATGAATGTCTGATCTAGAACTTGTATGAAAAGCGTTGTTTAGAGGTCACGGAAATTTCAAAAATTGGTCATAGAAAAGTCATGGAATTTTGAACCTCTGAAGGCGCACGAACCCTGTCATAAAAAAAATACCGTTCTTCTCTCTGACAGTCATATACACGGTGGCTTGTGCATTGAACGTGATAATTGGGAGATTATCGCAGTAAATTTTATCTTTCCAATTTCTTTTAAAAGTTGCCTTTATCTGGTAACATTTGTTACGGCGAGACGGATAGTCATTCTCCACGGTCCAGCGACAACCGATCCTATCTGGCTATTATGTGGGGCTGATGCCAGGAAGTCACTGCGCCACAAAGCAATAGCAGGATAACCAGCGAGTAATATAGGACCAGCACTTATTGTCCCATCAGTTTTTTTTAGTCACTCTTTCAAATGCAAGAACTCGAAATTGGTACATGATATATAGATCTGAAACTTCAACTTTACACACATATTCTTGAGGTTGTTCTATAACTATATGGCACTTTATGAATTATTATTACGAATATGAATTTTAACATTTTTGAACATTTTTTAATCTTTGGTAAGCTACCTTACAGCAAAAGTTATGATTCATATATAGTGCAAGATCACAAAGATGATCTTCACTTTAGATAGAGAATCGTCCTCAATGCGTTTTTGATACACACAGCTGGTGGGGCTAAGTTTTGTCTAAAAAGCACCAAATTGACCATTTGAATAGATAAAGAATAATCAAGACCCACAGACAAACACAACCAGACTTACAGTGGTTCAAACCTGCCGTATTTTGCACTTTTCGGTGCATTTACAGTCGACATTTTCTCTCCAAAATTCTCGTTGCAAAATTATGACACCTTTAACCAAAATCATATTTAGACTTATTTGTTGGTCAAAATAGCTAAAATTGGTTTTGGTTAAAGGTGTCCTATTTTTGTAACAAGAGAAAATCCACACCGAAAAGTGCCTAAAAATACGAAAATAAGCCAACTTACCAACTTTAGTGAGCCATAAATCCGTTTTCGTGCATCTGCAGTCCTTCATTATTTCGGGTCTTATAATTCAGCATGAAGGCTGTACAAAAAAGTCCATTTCATATCCCTTTGATAAAAGTGAAAGTTTGTCCCTTCAAACTGAACAGCTTGAGGACGATTCCGTATGTCAAGCGAACACCACCATTCTTCCCAAATATGACACTAATAAACTCCTCTGATGCAAGTAAACCCGATATCAGTACTTTAAGTACTTTGATTTATCTTTATTTTCCCCCTTTATTTTACTTTCATTTTTTACCCCTGTTTTTAACGTGAATCAATGCGATTTTAATGACAATGTACTCCAGTCTGGAGGTGCTCCTGTATAGAGGAGGGATTTACCATATGAACTGAACTGAACTGAATGGCTATGACGTCTGTGGTGATGGCTCCAGTAATCCCGACCCCTGTGGTTAGTAACAAAATACTCCCCTGTTCCTGGATTATTGAACATTTGACTCACGACTAGCTGGTAATTGTTAGGGCATGAGGCACAGTGGGACAAGCCATCTAACTCCTATGTTGAGTACAGGAATCACATTACACCTACATAAATATCATCACAGAAACCTACCATCCCCATACAACACCTATATTCATTATAAGTAACAATATCAGTGGTAAAACATTATGGACAAAAAAATAGTTTTTGAACAGTCTAAGTAAATTAGGACCGAGGACGATATTTCTGCGGTACTTCATTACTGTTTTGATACTATTAATAGAGGTTGGACAATTATATAATTATATGGTTTTATTATCTCAGATGTATCTGAAAATCATGCACCCTGAGCTGACTGGGTCACTTTTGTCGGGGCACACTGGGACAATAGTAATCAAATGTCAAAATTTAATGTCATCTTAATAATGTGATGAAAGTGTGTTATTTTGTTTTCTAGACAGTGGTAATTACTAATCTCATCGGATATGATGAGTTTTCCTAAAAGAAAAATCAATGTCAAAGGCTTCCATTGGAATAGGAATCACACAAAATATTTTTTCTTCGAATTTGGCCTCTGAGAAATATTTTATGCAACGTAGGGAGCTAAAATAACAACCACATTAGCCATCGCTGTTGAGTCTTTCAAACTCCTATGAAACATAACAGCATGTATACTTGATTTAAAATGAATATTGATTATTTTCTCACTGCATCCCAGTAGGTGTCTTCGTGATCCCCGTACCTCGGGCAAACTGGCACACTTTTCTTTTTTGACTTTTCAGAATTTAATTCGGGAGAAATGTATAGCAGATATTTCATATTATTTGTATCAATATGTCATGCTAAATATTAGTTATAACTTGAGCATAGAAGGCTAATATACAGGACAATAATAGCGGAGATTTGTGCAAAAAAAGTGAAAAAAATGTCCCAGTGTACCCCAGTGAAATGTTGGTACCGATTAATGTGCGAACCTTACGATTGCACAAGGCGGGCTGATCCCTGAATTCCCTTGGATCGTCTACGGCCTGAAGTAACTCGACAAATTGTCGGGCTACCGTGAGCATACTCGCGCACTATATATATAGGGGAGAGTGGGGACCTGGGACACTATTTCTGTGACGTCACATTATTTCACATCCTGTCCAAAGTATTTAGTTGTGCAAATTAATGCGTGCCATGCACCAACCTGTGAAGCATACCCATGCAATGCCGCAGTGTTTTAGATGTGCAGACGATTATTCCCGATATCGAAAATTCTAATTTCCGATATCGGAAATTGTAATTTCCGATATCGGAAATTCAATTTCCGATATGGGAAATAAGAATTTCCCATATCGGAAATTCAGTGACAATTTCCCCATATCGGAAATAGAATTTCTCATATCGGGATTTCAATTTCCGATATCGGAAATAGAATTTCCCATATCGGAAATTGTCACTGAATTTCCTATATCGGAAATGAAAGCCCTGAAAGATTTACGAGAACTGTTCCCTCCCTTAGCCTCTCTCTGAACATTGTGTAATGCCCCAAGACGGCGGTAAATAATCACGGCTATCAAATAACTAAATAACATGGCGGCAGCGGAGATTGGCGCGCTTTTCACTCACGCGCATGCTTCTGTTCTCGGGAGTAATCGTTTGGACCCTGCCCCAACAAAGTAATCCAAAATTTCCGATATCGGAAATTCAGTGACAATTTCCGATATCGGAAATTAAATTTCTGATATCGATAATTCAATTTCCGATATCGGAAATTGAATGACATGAATTTCCGATATCGGAAATTCCTGAATAAAAAGAATTTTGGCTTGCCATAGTTTTAGGAACAATACTGATCAATCAGGATTCGAACGCATTCTCCCAGAAGAACTCAGCTGCATGCTGATTTCTCGATCAGACGCTCGTGTTTTCTGTCAGTACTTCATGTTGAATTTGGCGGTATGATCGATTGTGTTGTCGTTTAGGTCAATTTAGGTCACTCACTTTTGAAAGTACGAAACGGTAACCATGCACGAACCTATTTTCAGATTGTCCTGACGAATACTTCAAGTGTAACAACGGTTACTGTGTGTATGACTGGTACTATCGTTGTAACGGTGACAACTGTGGTGATAATTCTGATGAGGAAGGCTGTCCCGAGTCAACAGGGCAAACGGCATAGGTCTGTATAACGGGCGCTAGTCATGCTAGTAGGGATGTACCGAGATAGCAACCTTTAGTCGTATAGCAGGCGCGAAACGATGCCATTGCTCATGTGACGTTAAGCTGACGTTAGGCAACACACCAGTTGTTTACACTGGCGATGTTCGATTATCGGTGAATATAATATTTTGAAGCCACTGTTTCCCATTTCTGCGGTATTGCCAAGGCTCAACCTCCTAACAGGGTTATCTCGCCTTCTGCATCGACTGACAGGAGGGGAGATAACCCTGTTTGGAGGTTGGCGAAGGCCCAAAGCACCACTTTCAGCGCCTAACCTTGGCGCAACGTCACGTGGGCAATGACATCGATTCGCGCCTCATTCGGCTAAAGGGTCTGATCTCGGGACATCCGTGTTCACCTATCTAGTACCATATTATTTTGCATATTATTCTAATATACTCTTGTAGCACACGTTTATTACAACCGGATATCAGCTGTCAGTTTATCTTGTGAAAATCTAATTTTACGCTTCATACGAGTGTGGGGGGGG